>JBBUKS010023451.1:0-11509 GCA_038050645.1 Hedychium gardnerianum
GATCGCCGGCAGCCAGTGAATCAGGGAGAGGCGACGACGGAGGGGGCGCGACAGCAGGGAGTAAGAGAAGAAGCGTCGAAATCAAGGGAATACCAGCACGATACCGTGAGAATGATCGTCGGTAAGCAGGGACTGAGGGAGAGGCGACGACGGACGGCGATGAAATTAGGGTTTACGCTCCAGGGGAAACGGAGGAGAGGAAGGGCGACAGCGAGATTTGAAGTTTTCACCAAATCAAATCTAGAGAATCGGGGCGAAATTTCTCCCTCGCGAAGAAGAGAGAACGAAGAAAGGCGGAGGTGTTGTACACGTCAGGTGTCCACGTTGGCTGTCGCCCACGATCGCACATTTAAGGGTATGCAAGGTATCAAAACTATATATATATATATATATATATATATAATTTTGATATTCTATACATTTTATTCTACACACTCAAAAAAAAATTTTGATTAATTTTTTTATTTAATATTATAACTCAATTCTTAAATTTTAAAGATAAAATTTCATTGACACAATCGATTGTTTAAAAAAAAATTAATTCAAATGTCTGGATAAATTCAAACGTCTGAATTTTGTAAGGATCATTCATGTCATCCACGAAATGAATGTATAAGATAACAAAAGGTTATATATATATAATATATAATGTAGATTTTACTCAACTAATTTAAAAAATAGACATTATGCATATTCAAAAATCAATTTATAAGATATTCATCCTATTTAAAATTTAAATCGTACTCCTTTTATTAATTCTCTAAACCATTGCTTCACTCGCGAAGATTTTTTTTTTTTCCGTCCCATGGATGAACTAATAACTAGTATATAAAATGTTATCATCATAAAATCTGAAGATTAAATCCTGATTAATAGTCAAATTCTTACCTTTCCCCATGTATTAATTATTATCCGGACTAATAAATTAGTTCTCATGATTTATCTCCTCCGTATTAATTTTAAAACGAGCTAATCGAGGCACTGGATGAGCGTTTCACTTTAGATTTTGTTTTATATTATTAATAAGAGTGTCAATGAGAGTTAGAGTTAGTTTGATTGTGTTTAAATTTATATACTTTTTTATTGAACTTGTTTAATTTTTTTTTATCGAGATCAACTAATATGACATTTATGCTAATTTAGTACATAAAGTTCATATTTTTTTAAGATAGTTTAAGATTACGAAACACTTTAAGACTATAAACTATAAGTTGAGTGCATAATTTATCTATCTTTATCTAATTTGGATGAATATAATAATTTCTTACTATAAAAAATATAAAAATTTATAAATCATTATATTTTATATATTTAAAAAAAAAACAAATTTAAATTTAAATTTTACATAAATTAATAAAAATAAAAATTTAAGAATTGTATTCACAAACTTTCATTAACATTAAAAAAATTATTTAATTAGAGCATTAAAATGAGAGGTCATTGAATTAAGTAATATTTAATTGTTGTTTCACGGATTCCCACCTTTAACTAAACAAAATGTAATATTTTCCTTAAGGTTTGATAACCATTGAAATCGGAGGCTTATGACTTGTTGTGTATATCAACATGAACCCTAAAAATTTAATAAAACAACAATAAATGTTAAAAATTGAACACTCGTTGTATTTATATCAACATGAACCCTGAAAATTTATTAAAACAGTCTCATGAATTAAAAACATCTATTTTAACACTCGTATTTATATCATGTTTGACTTTTGCTAGGTTTTGCTAGGAAAAATGCAATTTATGAAATTACATTTATGCCCTATTCATTTGAGAGAAGGGATTCAAAAATTTATTTCATGAAAAAGACGAATTATTTATCTCTTTCATCATGTTTACTTATTATTTATTATATAATAATAAACGAATAAATTTATAAATTCATTCACGAATTAATTTATGAATAATTTTTTATCGGGCTATACTACGCGGGCTATACAAGCAAACCCTACATAGCCAGCCCAATGCAATCTTACGCAAGCTATACTCCGTGACACTACACGACCACCCGCCCTACTCAACCCTATGCATAGCCCTACACGATCGCCCGCCCTGCTCGACACTGTGCGCACAGCCCTACACAACCGCCTCATGCTCATTATGAGCAACGGGCAACCCCGTGCAACCACCTCATGCTCGTCACCAACTACAAGCAACTGTGCAGCTTTGCACAACCACCACCCCTTGCGATCACTGACGACTTCAACTTCTTTTTTTCATCCTTCCTCATTACTCCTTCCTTCCTTGTGTTTCTCTTTCATTCCCTCTTCCTTCCCCAAGGATTCTTTTCTCATCCCTTCCCACAGGATTTTTTTCCTTCCTCAATTCACATTTAAATTTCTTTCCTTCCTAAATTCACATCTCCAGTATACAGAGCTTAGTATAACATACAAAAGGAGAGCTGGATTGAGTAGAATAAATAGACTCGAACTCGAAATTCTTCATTCGTAAAAGCTCAATCGAGATATTTGTCATTGTTTAAACGATAATCAGATTACCGCGAAGCTAGCTGAGTGACATAGGAAAGGATTACAGATAGTAAACAGATTCTATATATATATATAACCAAAAAGACCCAGGTAACAGTAGGTTTCAGGAGACTAACATACTATACACAATATGCCAGATGAGCCTATCGATAAATCGATGGTATTTGTGATGAAGAAACTACTCAAACCTATATGCCAAAGGTTCCCAAAAATGATGGTATTTGCGATTAAGAAACTACTAAAATCTATATGCTAGAGGTTCCCAACAAGAATGAACCAGAGACATGACCATCAAAACCTGAAGTCCACGCACGATGGAAGGCACTAGTTAGTGATCGTAAGCGTCTTCAGTGTATCAGCTCAGTTCAAGCTACTAAAATAAAACAGAACAGCAAGAGTTAGCATACAACAATAATAGCAAAAATACAAAACAAAAAAAAAGATGGTTTTGTTCGATTACTAGATTAGAATGAACAAACATGGAAAGATGTAGTTGAGTAACAATTCTAAGTGCAAATTTCTTTTCAATATCAATGAGTTTTAGGATCTGTTTACTCGAGCGAAAGAAGATACTAGGAAAATAACATAAAAACAATGCATGTAAATGATGAAGCTCCGTTAGCTTTGAGTCCTTTTTTTCTTCTCCCTTGTATCTTCCATACAAGTAAATGGACCGTTAGCAAACTATGTGATGTGCTAAAATCGACTACGCAGCCACGTATGTGGAACAAGCATCGCTAGTCTCATTGTTCACAAATTAAAAGTATATATTGCAAAGGAATAATATTATTGCATTCAATTTGATGAAAGTGATCGTACAGGATACATATATAGATTGCAACATAAAGAGAAGCAAATGCAGGTAAGAATATGAGAGATCCAAAAAAGCAAAAATGAACCGGATGAAATCAGTGTAAATTGGTATCACAATTTTTAAACAATCTCTTTCCTTTAATAATAACTCCATCCACTATTGTCCTACCTTCATCTAGGCGACTGCATCAACAAGTTAATATGCAGATATTTAGGTTTCCTTTTTTCTAAATGAATTTTATTAGTAATGCAAATTTCAACTCAAAAGATAAGTTCTGTGATCACAAATGAATTCCCCCTTTTATATAAATCACCATAAACCAATAAGACAAAAGAATGGAATCATACAAATTTAACCATACTGATGCATTGTGACAAGCAGTTATGTGATGTCATTTAACAATGATGACAGTACATCGAATGTCTTTAGTATGTATGGCATAACTTGTCCATGTCAAAGACAATACTATCATACTAATTTTATTTCCATATCATTGATCAGGTTTGATATTTAAGGTAGAAGCACCATCCCAAATCATGACTCACATCAATTGGTTTGAATCATACAAACTTTTGCTAGAGAATATAAAATCTAAAATGAGAACCAATGATGACAAGTAAAAAAACAAACAGTTTTAAAAAAATTCAAAAAAACTAAAGAGGAAGGGGAAATAATATTAATTTCATTTAAGCAAAAGGACAATTTAAGTAAGCAGATAATTCTCACTGAGGAAATAGCCAAAACAATAGTTTAAATTAGCAGAGACTTTCTAACAAATCAAGCTAAAATACAGTAAGATATTAGTAAAAGGAAAACCCCCCATGGTATCAATCGAATTGGATTGGCAGAATTGGGGTCAGGATATAACCATTTTATAAAATTTAGAAAAATAAATAAATAAAGGAAATTTTGTAGTAGAATCTGAATTTTAGTTCTATTAAATTAATATAACCTTAATTATCAATTTATAATAAAATTCACATCATTTACATATTGTACAATTTGTTCAACCATCTAACTGCCTATAGTCACAAGTGATATAAGAACTTTCTCTATAAAACTATTAATACATATTATTGCAATACTAATCAACCAAATAACAGATAATTTATAACAATTTCAATTGCTAGTTATTACTTAAATTAATAAGTTGAATAAGTAAATTTTATTAATATACAATTATTAATAGTGAATATCAAATTATTATTAATATCACATAAACAAACAGAAAATTATATCATATTATTAATATACTTACATATTAAATAATTAATAAATATAATAACATAAAGAAAAATGGCAGTATTTATCATTTAATAGATATTGATAATTAATAATCAGATATTGACATGACATTTTCATCAGTAGTTGTAGATTCATATTAGTAAACCTAGTTGTGCAGGAATTTGTAAAAGGGCACCCTATCCATGTTCTTTCCCAAATAAAGAACAAGTATGCAAACAGCATTTGGTGGAAGATCTCTTATCCAATTGGGCGAATATTCTACAAATAGATGTCAAGATGTGGACACAGCCACAGCATGAAATTCTACTATTGACTGCTTGGGGTAGCCAACATTTCACTGCTTCCAGGGTTTCATATTCTCAAACTACTCATCTACATTTTCCATGGCTGTAGCAATAGTCCACCAGAATTTTCTTCAGCAACTTCCATAAAAACATTCTATATCTTAGACAAACACATGTAAAATTTTATGATAATAAACATGAAGTTGGCTAAATGCTGATATGGAATGTCTTGGAATATATAAGAACGTTTAAAAAAAGATGTGAAGCTTTATCAAAGGTTGTAGGCAAATGTTATAAAAAAAAGTAACATATCAGATTTATTATCATCAATGAGGAAATAAACTTAAAGATAGCAACGCTTGCTCTTATATAAGAACTTAAAGCCCTAGTCCTAATATGTAGCTTTCATAACATGTAGAAATTGAGGAAAAGCAAGATTGTATTCCTTGTTTATGAATGATATATAATAACTCAAGTTAGACCTTAAACCTAATACATCTAATGGGGAGCTAATCCCATTAGAAAATATAGATGTATCTAAAAATTCTAATACATTTAACATGCCTTCAGCTGAAAGTATAGATGCATCTCTATTCAGCTTGTTACATAACTAGAAAATATAGGCCAAGGCATGATAAAAAATGAAAAACATATTGCTAGCATGCATGCTAAGTAAAGCTTTGACAACATACACAGGCATTAAATTTTGGCATCAGAGCAGGAAGTTGATAAAGTGAGGATGAATTGGTTTCTTGTATTAGATAAATAGAGTTATTGGTTTAATGGATTTGGTCTCATACTAACAGTTCTAGGTTTAGGAGTTTGTCATGAGTCTATGTATACCCATGTAATGATTATCTCATTAATTATATAAGAAGCAATTCAATATTCTTCCAATCCCAAAATTCTAGATAGTATCAAAGCCCATTCTAGGATTAAGATTTTTAGAAGGTTTTTCATAGAGGGTGGCTGCCAATGTCCCCCTCATCTCTCATTTCTTTTTTGTTGGCTTCGCAATCCTATAGCTCATCTGCTTCTCGCCCAACATGATGGGTTCTTGTTTCCTGGTTGTAACTTGTGATCCCACAAGTAGATCCTAGCACCTAAAGACCTCAAGTGAAGAACATCTGGTAGTGTGTTGGGGTTATGGACAATAAAGCTGGCGTAGCAGGCTTCCATGTGGGGAAGAAGCCACTGAGCTTCTTGAACTTCTCGTGAGCCGGGTGAATCTTTAGAGAGGAACTTGAAGGCACACTAGGACGCAGGCAGAGAGATCACAAAGATGGAAATATAATAGTTGAGGTAGAGAGATCACATTGGAAGAAAACATGTAGAGGAGGCCACCAACAGCCACCCCTAGGGGATGACCTTTTAGAAAACCCTGGTCCTAAAAGGTTTTCTATAAGAGAAATATTATAATGTATATAAAACTCGACTTGGATGCTAAATCTAGTGTCTAATGTAGAACTAAATGCACTACGTATGACTAATAATTCACATTGCATTTAACAAGAACGATGGGCAATGATGACATTCACAATCATACAAACAACAGAATAGAAAAATAAAGGGGATTTCTACGCTTAGCATAAAACAGAAGTTCATACAAAGAAAATTAATGGAATAAAAGTACAGCAATGAAAAAGTTAGCTATATAAAAATGCTCAACAGATAAGGGATGTTGGATGTCACCTTACCAATATAACAAGGCAGGAATTAAGGAACCACCAGTAGATGCTTTGCTAAATAGAATGCCTAATCTCTTAATTGAATGAATATTCTAACTTCAGCTAAATTTTAGTTTGCAGACAAAAAATTGGATCAGCCAGATAAGACCTCCCACAGCAAACTGCAAAAAAGTGGGGGGAAAGGCTTTATCTAAGTCATCTAACAATCTTCCATATTTTATAGCATCAGAAACTAAATGACTAAATGCATAATGAAACAAAATGATTCTGGTATGTCAAGAATACCAAGTTAAACAGCTAGGCAACTGTTGGTTTAATGGCCTCTGCCACGGCTTCTGTTTTACTATCAGTGATTATCTGCAGAAGTTCTGTAGGAGTTGCTGCAGGGTCTAGCTCAAAGAATCCCTTCGGAGCATTCTCAGCTTCTTCACCAGTCAGTAAATATGAAGGTACTTGATGTGAAAACCGAAACATCTCTGCCTTTTGGATTCTCTTTACTTCCTTGGGATCTGTGTTAGGACTAAATACTGTTCTAAATCCAGAAACTTTCAACAAAGGGTTAACAGATACACCATGTTCTTCATTATAATCTTCGAGTACTTCAACCATATCATACTTGTAGATCACATCATCAGGAGTATGTTCATTCCATTCCGGAGACCAATTTCTGTAAAGAGCCCAGGTTTCACCTTTTTTCGGGACAATTTTTATGACACCACGCGGTCCCTTTTCCCACCTAACCTTGTGCGAGAAAATATTTATGGTATCATTCACCTCATATCGTCCTACTCTGAAATCACCACAGCTCTTTGGAAAACCAGATGCAACCCAATTTAAAGGGCTAAATTCACTATTGGACTTTGACGTCAGATAACTAATGCGAACTTTGAAAGGATTCAAAGTGATAACTTTCTGAACCAATGCATAATAACGAGGCATACCATCCTCATCATCATATGTAGCCCATATTTCATCACTTCGAAAAGATTGCTCTGAACGATCATTATCAAAATCATGAAAATCTGGATCCGGAACATCGATTGACACTGGTTCATTAATCTCACTATCTGAATCAGCGAATCGAGCATTAGGTGAATTGTTCTCATTCAGACATTGTATGGTCTCACTTTTAGGCTCCAGAGTCTGCTTTTGGCCAGCAGTATCCCCATGGACCATATCGTTGCCCTCATCTTTACCAGTTTCACTGAGCTTTTGTTTCTTCTTAGCATTTTCTTTCGCATCAAGTTTCACAGAGGCAGCAGACTTCCACTCTTTTAACTTCACTTCTATTGCTGACTTAGTCATCTCAATCAACATCGTTTTAGTATTAAAAAGACAGAACTGTATGTATGGATTGCTTGGTCTTTCAACCATTCTGGACTTTAATATGTCACCAGAATTTCCACTCACTCTATTTATCTCAGATGAAGGAAACTGTTGTGTCAGAACCGCTCTTTTATCACTTCCAGGCTCATGACCAATGCTTCGCCCTTGTTTTACAGGTATATTAACGCTTTGACCTGTATTAGGTACCCCAGAGGGATTAGTATTTTTCTTGAGAGCATTAGTTTTCCTGTGAAGATTCACTTCCCTTCTAGCTGCTGTTCTTACTTCCTTATAAGTCTGATGGATAACATTTGCAGCCTGTGCAGCAGCAGCTGATGAGGCAGTAGCACAAGCAACTCCTGTACTACTACATAAAGGGTTCCATTTGGAGTTTGAGTGATTGAAAGAACCTGTATTTGTTCCATTCTGGAGCCCAGTAGATTCTTTATTGTGAAGAGTTGAGTTACTTTTCACTTGACCCAAGGCATTTTTGCTAGGTGCACTATGATTGGAGTTTGGCTGACTCTGCTGAGAAATTGGCACCGATGATACATATAGGCTGGAAGGAGACTTCGTCTCCTTAGCTAGAAAAGGTTTGTGGCAGTTAGGACAAAGAAGAGTATGATTAAGGTACACCTTGAGATACTGATACCGCATGTTGCACTTATCACAAACTGTCCAAAATGTTTCAGGTGTTGATGACTTGCAAGATAGATTCGTGGCTGCGGAAACCACTTTAGTTCTACCATTCCCGATGTGTGTGTTTTTAGTGTTTTTGGAGAATTTTGGAATCCCATTACCATTGCAAGGAGCAGTTTTCTTTTTGGTTGGTTGGGAAAATTTCTGCAATTTTTGGTCATATAGCATTCTCCTATACTTATCAGATAAGACACTCCATGCCTCGGAAATTAGCTTAAAAGCACCCTCAGCACCAACAGATTTATTCTTGTCAGGATGAAGCAGGAGAGCCAACTTCCTATACTGTTTCTTCACTATATCTTCATCCGCCGTAGAACTCACACAGAGAATAGAATACCAATCGCTCTCCCCATTGGCTTTATGTTCAGACGCAATATAAACATCAAGAGTTGATATCAACTGGATCAGGCCTTCAAGAGCTGGAAAGAGATTTTGGGCCTTTAAGGCAAATTTCTTGGCAGCCACGTAATCCTTTTCCATGAGCTTCTTTTCAGAAATCACCTTTGCCCTAATGGCTTCATCCTTATTGCACTCCATCTTTCAACCTTCTTCCGGTGATCGCAAAGCTCCTCTTTCCTGATAGATTTCAGCAACCAAGGTCAAATCAAACTTGCTGCACAGCTAGCAATAAGCCACGCAGGAACCATTCAAACGCGATGAGTTCCCAACCACAAAAGAATGGACAAAATATTGAAAGATTCTCACTTTACTAAACAGACATTATTGAAAGATCCTCACTTTACTGGAAAAAAAAATCGCACAAACGAAGTCTCAACTCATCGGCATTTCAAAGAACTGTAAAGAGGACTCGGAGTTGGGACGCGGGAAACACGTACCTGCCGGACAAGAAAATGCCGAAACCCTAAACCGCAGGACCTCCGGCGAGGCTACCGATTGGGAGGGAGGAAGTGGAGGCGATGGGCGGGGATTTGAGGCGGCGCAATCTCCAATTTGATTTCCCCCCAAATCCAAAATGCGAAGCCCAAGAAAATGATATAAAACCGCTCTCTTCACCCAAGTACGAAAATGCCCAAAGAGAAAGAGAGAAGGTGACTCCACTTTACTTTTGTCCACCATTTATAGTAATATTTTTCTAACCCTAACCTAACCAAACTAGCAAAAAATAATATAAATAAAAAAAGAAAATAATAAACCCTAACTAGAGTTAAATTCTAACCCTAGGAGAGGGGTCCACTTTCCCCTTTTTATAAAAAATTCTAAAAACTAATTGAATATTTTTTATAAAAAATAATTTTTATTCGCATTAAATTTTATTAAGAATTCAAGAATTATATTTTCTTTTAATTCTTGTGAAATTTTGACTCAATTTAAAAAAAAAAGATTTTTATTTCTCGCCTTTTAAAAAAAAGAATATTCATATAAAGAAATGGATTATACGAAAATTGTCCTAAAATTCTTAACCGCAAATTCAACTTTCTTCTCAATTTTTTGTTTAGATTTTCTTTGTTCTCATACCCTAACAAAATATATTTCTTTGCTTCAACACCCTAATGCACATCAATTTACCTAATTGCCCTTATTTTTTATAGGTACAAAAAATCCAAAAGAAAGTATAATTTCTCCTAAATTTAACATCATTTAAATTATAATCTAGTATATTTTCTATCAAATTGAGCATGACTTTTTTCTGCCTAACTAATCGATTGAGAGTCATACCAATCGATTGACTTAGGTTGAATTGATTGGATCAATCGATTTAGTATGACTCTCAATCGATTGGTCAAGCAGAAAAAAGTCATGCTCAATTTGATAAAAAATATACTAGATTATAGTTTAAATGTGCTGAATTTAGGAGGAATTATATCTCATTTTGAACTTTTGTAGTTATAAAAATGAGGGTTATGTTCCCTCATGACAAACTCAGTCGATTGATTGTCGATCGATTCCCAATCGATCAAAGCTACCCAATCAATTGCCCTAATCGATTGGAATTGCTCAATCGATTGAGAATCTATCGGCTGGGTTTGTTGCGAGGGAACAAAAGCCTTTATTTTTTATTTTTATAAGTACAAAATGTCCAAAAGAAAATATAATTCCTCCTAAATTCAGCATCATTTAAAGAGTCGTACTCAAAATGGATTCAACCTAAGTCAATCGATTGGTTGGTCAGGCGAAAAAAGAGTCATTCTCAATTGGATAGAAAAAATATTAGATTTTCTTTAAATGATACTGAATTTAAGAGGAATTACACCTCCCTTTAAATTTTTTGTACCTATAAAAAATAAGAGCAATTAGGTAAATTTGTATCTATTAGGTAGCTGAAGCAAACATATATGTTTCATTAGGGAGTGAGAACAATTTTTTTCTAACATACATTGGGACTTAGAATAAAATTTCAATTGTGGTTGGGGATTTTAGGGCAATTTACGATTATTTTAATTCATTTTGTAATCTATTAAAATTGAGCGGAATGAATTTTGCTTCCTTTCTATACTAAATCATACTTGATTACCAAAAAAAAAATCATTAGTTCTTCTTCCCTTACCTCTTTATCCTTTTCCTCCATCCGAGAGAAGGTCACAGGATGTTAGGCTTCTGAGCTACCCGTCGTGAGCACTTTCTAATTAATCCTAGCGGCCGATAAGAAACTTTCGTGAGATTGGGCCAGTCACCCCAGGTCCAGTGTTACCTAGTTAATCTTTTTTTTCATCCGAGAGGTTATAAGAGTTTTCCCCATTAATTAAGCATGTTGTCATGGTAAGGGAGACTTGTTGCGATAAGGGGAGCATATATCATACATGTAAGTACCCCAAGGTAGTTTTGATGTTAACAACTAAGTTAAGTTAGGTCCTGTATTGCTTGATCATTGTGTCTAAGTGTACAGAACTTAGGAACACAAGAAGTCGAGTGGAAGACACAACGGACGAGAAGGATGACATGGGAAGCGAGTCGACGTACTTGGTGCATCTGAGGGACGAGAAGTTGCGGAAGAGTACA
>JBBUKS010023462.1:0-11509 GCA_038050645.1 Hedychium gardnerianum
TATTTCAAATCGATTATTACACTTTAGTTACATGACATGATTGGGTAATTTGCCGTTTGATAATTATATTTAGAGGTGTCAACGAGTCATATTTAAGCTCAATTATTGGGGTTGAGTCTGACACGACACGAGCCATGTTAGGCACGTTTCGATATTGCTCACCGATAGGACTTAACTCATCAGTCAAGCTGCACCCGATAAAACACAATCCATTTTCCAATGAATCACGTCGAACTTGGTCTAGACCAGACTGAATCGATGGTGGTTGACCTAATCCATTTTACACCTAATCAAATTCCTTAACAAATATCCTTTTTAATGGCCCAACACATTAATTAAGATCTAATTAATACCTAATTAACATAATTATTAGTGTCAAATATCGTTTAGCTACTCCTCAAACACACTCCAGAAGCAGGCCATGTAACTGTCGTCGACCTCGCCACCGGCGCCTCGTCGTAGCACCGAGCTATCGCCGTCGAAGGATCTCCCTCGCTCTGGAGAGACTCTCAGTGCGCCGCCAACCGGACGTCGATCGAAGGCCCTGAGGCAGCCCGAATTAGTGTACACGCGACACACGCTGAATTCGCTGCGAAACTGCAAAAATTTCATCAACTAGGATCAGTTCGACGGCGAACCGGAAGAAGCTGAGATTAGTTACGTACGATTAGGCTGGTCAAGGAGGAGGCGGCGCCGCCCGGGTGGTCGGCGAGAGCTCTGTACTCGTTCAGCTTCCATTCGGTCTTGGCGCCGGTGGGCGCTCTGCCCCGGTAGAACGCCATGGTCCTCTTCACGCCCAACGCCGGGTTATTCTCCGCAGAAGAGAAGACGAAGGAAGGCGAGCCGGTGGCCTTCCAGTACCCCGACGGTGTCGTCCTCGTCGGCCGGCCGCCGTGGAGCTCCCGCGCCTGCTGCGGGCAGAAGAAGAACCACTGCTCCTCGTCCGCCCGGCACGCCTCCCCCGCCATGGCTTCCATCAAAAAAATAGAATTTTTAGACGATTAATTTCTCGAACGATGTCGAAACTGCAGAGGTCAGTCAACGAATTGAGGATTACAGGGGAGGCTCCACGGATCGACGGAGTAGACTTCGGCGACGGGGATGACTCGCTCGATGTCGGATTCTCGCCGGTGGTCGAGCTTGTGGCGGAGGAAGAATCCGATCAGCTCGTCTTCGGTCGGGTAGAATCGGAAGCCCGGCGGAGCGGCGGAACTCATGGTCGGAGGAAGGTCGAGTGGATTTGGTTGCGTTGGGGATTGGGGTTCAGGCCGCGTTGATATACAGGGGACATTTCATATTGACGCGTGGAATTTGAGATCAGATTTTATTGCAACGACTCGGTCATGCTCCGTTTGAAACATTTCGGTTCGGTTTAGTAGTGTTTTAGAGTCGTATCGTAAATGGATTGAAATCAAATGTTTTGAGCGATTCGAAAAATATTTAATTTATATTTAAAATTATTAAATTTAAACTAAATTTAAATATGTTTAATGATTTTTTATAATATTTTATTTAATTATTTATCATCAAACTTTAATTATTTTTATATAATTTTAATTTAAATATATTTAAATTAAAATCTAAATAACTCAAATTGAACTCAAATTTAAATTATTTTGAATTATAATTGATTATGTTCGAATCAATGTTTAAATCAAACTCGAATTCTAATTTTATTTTGAATTAAATTCAAATCAAAATTATTTATATTTTTAAATTTTAAATTAAATTCAAATATCATATATATATTTTTAAAATTTAAATATTAATATTTTTATATTATTAGATTCGAATTAAGTGCATCATAATCGAGATCACACTAAAGGGTTACATAGGTAAAAGGGCACGAGTGTCGAGGTAGAGTTGATCATCTTTTATTTGTTTAACTAAACGAGTCACATTCAACGGCTTCGATCCAATATGTTTTCGCCGAGGGTTCAGGGTTTTTAGCGGTACAGGCAAGTTGGGATCACAAATAGCTAATCTTCTCTAAATATAAAACAAAAATATTTTTTTAAAAAAAAATGCCTTGAAATTTACTTTTTTTAAAGTTTTAAAATTACAAAAAAAAAACTTACATTTTATTACTATTTAATTTGTTAATTAAATAATTAAAATGTGAAATGAAAATAATGTGAATATAAAATTGTTTAATAATCAATGTTGAAATTTGACTTTGCATCGAATTCAATGTTAATTGTTATTGCTATCAAATTTTAATATTATAAATTAACAATAATATCCCAATATATTTATTAAAAAATTAAAAATCATAATAATAGACATCACATAATGCTCTGTGTTTTTTTGAGATGCGGATGGAGTAGTGAAAGTAATTCCTAAGGAAAAAATTCTAACGAGTGAAAGGAAGAGAAAAGAAAATAGAAAGAAGCGGAGAGAAAAGGAATCCATAAAGTGACCTGAAAATGAATTTATAAATTCATCCGTCTATTAATTAATATTAAGTAAATAGCGGAAAAAATAATTAATTCATTGTTCCTCGTGAAATAAATAGCGAAAAAAATTTCTTAATTTTTTCAATCTGCCCTCCTAAGTAAACAGGACAATAGTATTTGATAAGCTGCTATCAAATTCAATATAAATTTTTACAGGTCTTCGGTCTTCTTCTTCCTCTGCTTCTTCTTCTCTGCTTCTTCTTCTTGAACAGATCAGACCGCGTGTAGGTTTAGAGTAAGTAGTGTTTGTGGTTTGTCGATCTGATGGTGAATGAATCTCCCCTCTCCCCTCCCCTCTCCCCTCTCCCCTCTCCCCTCTCGAGTCGACGTTGAGTCCTGCAGATGTAAAGGATCTGATCAGATGAAAGCGATGGCGATGGGACGTTAACGCGCATGCAGTCTCCACTTAAAACTCGCACCACACGATCGATGAGAGAAGAGAGACCAAGGGAAAAGAATCCATGGATGAGTATCAGTGAATGGGAAACAGCACAAGACACAGACAGCAATGAGTCAAGGAGAAGAGAGACCATCTTAATTACAGTCATTGGATTGTAATACTCTACTGGTCAATAGGCTCAATACATGTGGTTTTAATTCAGTTCTAGACTCCTTAGATTCTCATTGCCCCCAAATATCACTGCTCGGCATTTTGAGTTCCCCATCCAACGCGGTAGCTCAAGCACTCGATACAACTCAACGCACCCGAGTCATTCTCATAGCTCTCGGCGTTCTAAATGCGGCTCGACAGCCCGAGTCGCCCCTACATCTCGAGCCTTTGGAAAGTCCCTCATGACTCAGCACCCGAGTCAATGATTAGTCCTGACTCTTGAGGCTCACTGGCCCTAGGATTTAAGAGATTGGTCGAATAATTAAAAGGATTAAAGTTGACAATGATATGAGAATCTATCATTATCTTCTCCAGCTATTAGAAATTAACTTTAGCATTGTAAAGGTTTTGTCGAATAATTTGACAATCTCGGACGAATGTTAATCTACGCAAGTTTATATTGATTTTTGAAGGAGACTTCTACATCACGTCTAACAGCGAGACAAATTTTGGATGCATAAGACTACTTCCAGGAACTTCAACCTTCTTGTAGAAGATCAAATGAAAGAATCCAATCCATCTTCGCCACCTGGTCCACTCTGTGCTCGACATGATACGGGTCGGACGAACAGTGAAAAGATACCTAGATTCAGTCTAGAAAGATCAAATCAAGCAACAATTTCGATGCAAAAAAGAAAAATAATTGGAAGCACGAGAAACGTGGAATCGCATCGCAAATTCTTTGCTTCAGCTGCAGAGCAAAGGAATATATTCCTTCATCCCAAATCCCATCAATCTCTGCCTCTCGAGCCTTCAAATACAGCCCTGTTCTTGCAAGTCTGCAACTGCCTCCGCTTCTCCTCGATCATGGCCGCGCCGCCCCAGGGCATCTGCGAGAGGCTCCGGCGCTTCCTCGGCGGCAGCTTCTCCCGGCACGACGAGAGGGAAGAGGACACGCGCGTCCCGGTCACCGTCCGCGGACGCCCGGTCCAGGTGCCGATCGTGTCGCTGGCGGAGACCGGTCCGAAGAAGGCGAGTCATCCGCCGACGAGCAAGCTGTCGAAGACCGTATCGGACATAAACCAGAAGGCGAGGGATTTCATCGAGAAGAGGAGGCGGCTGGTGCAGGGGAGATCGATGACGACTCCGAATAACCCTAAGGACGAGTCGTCTGCTTAATTAGGGTTTGTATTTTAATCGAGTGGGCTTGGGGTTTGCATTTAATCGTATGAATAAACTAGTTTTATTATAACTCGGATTTAGTACTTTTAGTTGATTCTTAATTTTGTTGTAATCCTTTCGTTCAACTCCATTTACTCGATAGATTATGGGTAAAAATTTAAAAAGATGTCATTTATTATTATTATTATTATTTTCATCAAAAGGTACCTGTTTATTAATTATCTCTAAAATACTCTTATTTCAATTGATACGGTTGAAACTGGACGATGGATCGATGATGGGCTGAGAGCTCGAACAACAGATCAGCGGTAGAACGATAGATCAACAGTTGATGTCTTACACTCACAAAAAGAAAATTAGATGTTGATATCATTACCTTTATATAAAGAGAGAAGAACGGTAAAAAACTATATCGTCTTCTCCGAAAGGCTGTACCTCTTTCATCTTAGGGCAAAGCCATGGTGAAAAACTATTCGGGGAAGCCATGGGCAATTTTACCGCTAGCTCAAAGGCCCTTCCTAAATTAGCAAGGGGTCAAACGATGGGTTAAAGGGTTTTGTGGTTTACTGCTTCGTTAGTAACGCACAACGAAACCCTCGCCGAGCAAATACCAACCAGTAAACGACAAACTCATGCCCTTATCCTTGTCCTCCGCCGGCGCTGGCGCCGGAGCCTGCTCAGTCGCAACCTTCACAAATACAGCTCGGTTGCCACCTCGTCGACGGCGGGTCTCTGGATTGTTCTTCTCCCGCACGGCTGATAGCGAGGCCGGGCGCCGCTTGTCACGCGTCGCTTCCGCCTATCCAGCTCCGCCCTTCGTTCCTGAGGTAGTAGCGAACCCTTAATGTCGGAAGCTTTTCTACTTAGGAACACTAGATAACTGCATCGATTGGAGCTCTGAATCTAATTTGATCGTCCTATTTTGAGAAGTTCAGGTAGAGAAGGCGGTGGAATCATTGCGTGTGGATTTCAGAGAGGTAGATAATTTGGTGGCGCATAACTCCATGCGCGTTCTGAAAGCCTTTCAGAACGCCGGAATTGGATCTCATGTAAGCCGTTTTGAAGCTCTTTGATTTTGATGTCCATTTCTTATAATTGTTCGATAGCAAATTTTTCCCTGCTTGTTCACTTGTTATTTCTTAAAAAAAAAAACAAACTGATTTTAGATTTTACAAATGCTGGTTTGTGAGACTGAATGACTCTTGAATGGCCACAATCCGAATCAATTTTATTCCATGGATTTACATAAGGCGCCTACTTTGATCTTTATTGAATTTGTGTTGTATTCTTTGCATTCTTAGTTCATAGTGTTGTTGTTTCTGTTCCATCAAGTTTTCGCTGGAATGTACCAATTTCATTCTCTAAATATGTTAGCTTTTTTGCACCCTATGCCATCAATAGATCCTCCCTCATAACCTCAAAGATCAGAATCTGGCAAAACCAATATGTCATGATCATCACTTTCCCAGATCTAAAAGAAATATTCAGTGGTATTTGGAAATTATGGCTTCAGGATTAACTATAACGTGCCATCTGAACTGATGATAATCTGATTAAGTTCAATAAGTAGTAAACTATAATTAAACTGGGTAGAAGCCTTTTATATCTGGTTCATGATTCATTATAAAAAATATGTTCCAGTATTGTAGTATTGCTTGGACCTGACTTCTTTACTCATTGGAATATTACTAAACTAAAAATCTATGCAAAGAGAAGTAAAAAAACTAAAGTTTTACCAATATAAATTTTCATAATGCTTCAATACAATACTAATTTTTCATACCAGCATTTTAGTGGGTGCACAGGTTATGGTCATGATGATGGTGGAGGGCGTGAAGCACTTGACCGTGTTTTTGCTGAAATTGTTGGAGCAGAATCAGCTATAGTTCGCTCCCAGGTTCATAATGATTTGCTAGCTGTTTCTGTGAATCATTTGCCAATGTACTTGAACACCTTACCTTTCTCCCACTCATTGTGCAGTTTTTCTCTGGCACACATGCCATTACCTGTGCTCTGTTTGCTTTTCTGAGGCCTGGTGATGAGGTGAATCATCCTTTGCTCGTCTTGGTTTCTAAATCTTGACTCCAGATGTTCTAATTCTTATAGTTGATTAACTTTGTTTAAAAACATAAAATTCTCATGCTTTCCTGCCAGCTTTTAGCAGTTGCTGGAGCTCCTTATGACACCTTAGAGGAAGTGATTGGGATCAGAGAATCATCTGGCAATGGATCCCTCAAAGATTTTGGAGTGACGTATCGAGAAGTTCCAGTAAATCTCTTTGGCTATGACATTTTCTTAAATTTGATACAGGTCTGCTTCCTTCTGAGTGTGGACTTGTTTTAGCTTGCAGAAGATGGGAGCCTCAGTTGGGAAGCACTTTCATTTGCTGTGGGACCTCATACAAAATGTGCTTTGATACAGAGGTCATGTGGTTATTCTTGGCGTCAAAGCTTAAGTGTCGCTGACATTCAAAGAGCTATAACAATGATAAAGGTGTTCTCTTGTTAATTTGTTGTATTCTTATTACCTTTTAAACAAATCTATGCTATGCATATTTTGTTGTCGTTTAACTTTGTCTTGTGAACATCTGCAGATGCAGAAACCAGATTGCATGGTCATGGTGGATAATTGCTATGGTGAATTTGTGGAAATATACGAACCTCCTATGGTGGTATGTGATAGGTGCTTTCCTATAATCAAAGGCACTACATCACCTTCTTGACATGATGATTAAGAAACCTGACTTGATCCTGTATCAAGAGCTAAATTGGCTAAAGGGATGAAACATAATTATGGATAACCCGCGTGGCCTAATGATCTTTTATATATTTTTTCAGTAGTAATTCTAGGTACTATTGCATGTAATGTAGGCTTAGCAGTTCTAGAACTGTCAATGATTGGTGAACTGGCAGATCCGTTTGCAACTCCTTTGGAAATATTACTTGAATGGTACTTTATTCACAGGGAGCTGATTTAATTGCTGGGAGCTTAATAAAGAACCCTGGAGGAACTATTGCACCTTGTGGTGGATACGTTGCAGGGAAAAGAACGTGGGTTGAGGCTGCAGCAACCAGACTTTCTGCACCTGGTCTTGGAGTAGATTTTGGATCGACACCAGGTGATGTGAGGCGAGCACTTTTCCAAGGCTTATTCCTTTCACCCCAGATGGTTGGAGAGGCAATAAAGGTGTGTTGAAATAGTTGGCTTCTTGTTGTATTCAAGTTCAATACTAACCAAATCCTAGCTGTTAGGGAGGCTTACTCATTGCAGAAGTAATGTCAATGAAAGGTTACAAAGTCCAACCACTTCCAAGAGGACCTCGTTTTGATACTGTACAGGTTCAGCTCAACCTACATACATTTATTTTCTTTTAACGTGTTGTTCGTGCATTCTGGAGTTACCAATGAAATGGAGTTGGGATAATTGATACAGAAAGTATTCTTTCCATGCACTAATCTACCCGCCCCACTTTGCAAATTGTTAATTCTTCTTTATGGTTCTGTATTGGTCAGTACCAATTCAGTAACTGTTTTACCTTCAAATGGTGTTAATCGCTACATATTTACTATAATAAAAACACACATTTAATTAATCAAGTAGCTGCTTATAATTCTTATAGGAGGAAATGTGTAACCTTATCGTGTGTGCATTTCTTTTATTTTTAAGGCAGTACAGCTTCGAAGCAGAGATCGTCTAATATCTTTCTGCGAAGCTGTTCAAAGATGTTGTCCTGTTGGATCCTTTATAAAACCAACTGCTGGTGTGACTCCTGGATATGCATCAGAGGTCTGCATACTGTTGACTCTTGCACTTCTACTTACCTCACTTGAATATCGTCGACATTTCTTAACCTCGTTTTATTATAGTTACTTTAATATGTATGCGTTTCCTACTGCAAATTATCATATATTTTGCGCCGTCCAATGCACACATGAAATCACTTCATCTTCTATTTAGCTGGGCAGCACTTCCATTTTTTCGCTCAACGAGCAATGCTGCAGATCTGGTCACATTTATTTTGTTTCGTTATCTTTGATGATGTTGAGCCATGCCATGCCATCAGTATTCTCGTCACCGCTTGATTATATAGGTTAAAGTATCACCTACAGTTCGTTCACAAAGCAGCGTCTTTTTTCTTCTGATAGATTATTATCGATGTTTTACATGTGCTGTTTCATATGCTGAAGAAGTTCACTCGTATCGATTACATAACTTATAAGGCATATCCAACTGTTTCGTGCACATTGCGAAACAGGTAATCTTTGCAGATGGAACATTTGTAGACGGAAGCACTAGTGAGTTGTCATGTGATGGACCACTTAGGGAGCCATTCACAGTTTTCTGTCAGGTGACTAATTTTATCGTAACCATCGTGTTTTCCTTCTGGTCAAGCCATGGTCGTTCTTTCATCTGATGTTTTATTTAGTTTTTCTTTATATAACTTCGATCGTGGATCGTATGATACAGGGAGGGACGCACTGGACTCATTGGGCGCTTGCTTTAGGAGAAGTCCTGAAAGTAATTTAGTGGCAAGGACACAACTTTCTGGGCTGAGCTGATGGAGTTCCTCGAACTTATTCATGCACATGAGAAGGCGGCAAATTCAATATGTTTCTTGGAGTCGATAATTCAATTTCTCAGTTGAAGCAATGGCACCAGTTGCCTCTACAACTTGTTGAAGATCCTCTTCCAGAGATTCAGTTACTAAAACAAAGTGGATTGGTTTTGTCGCAACTACTTGTTTCAAGATTATGCTGAAGCTAAAATATTTCGCCATTGGCTATTCGGTAGGAGATGGCATATTGTGTTCTTTGATAAAGGTGATTCAACATTCATGTTCAAAAATAAAGTCCAGACTATCGAGGAACTGAATTTCTTTCCAATTGCGCAATTTCTCATCTCTCTTACAGCACAAGTAAACAAAATGTTTCATGCTGATCTCGCGAGACCTGTAGCAAACACAATGTTGAAACTTGAGCCACTTTGCTAATGTATCGATAAACAAACCTCATCCAACAACATCACATGAGATATCCAAAGGAGTACATACTAGAAATTCAACGAAAAATAGGGGGGATTAGAGTGCCCGCCGAATGGTAGATCACAACAAATTTCGCTTAGATAATACGAAAGTCATAAACAATACACAGATCACCATCTTAGTCGTATGGAATCTGAATATAAGCGGCATCGCAGACGAATGGAATGTCAGCATACATGCCTGCTATCGCGCACCTCATGCACTCCAGCACTGTAAACAGGTAGCCAAATGCAACTGCAACCCAGAAATGCATACCGATTTTACCCCAGTAAACAGAAAGCGGCATCCAACGGCTTATAGAACCTACAACCTGTAGAGCTATCTCGAGCAGCATGCCCATCACCACATGAAATCGGAAGAAGTGAGGCCATTCTTTCCTCCTCACAATTCCTAGGTAAGCCGTAAAGAAGTAGGCCATAAGGAACCAGCCAGGCAAGCGACCGATAACTCTGAGGAACGGGTAAGTGAGGAACTCGAAATCTTCTAAGAAAGGATGTAGGTGGAAGGCAGTCTCAGCATACATCCATGTCTCATGGAGGGGCATAAGGTATGGAATGCAGGCTAACACCCTCCACCACCACCTTGGCTTCGTGGTCATTGCAGGGTACCGAAAGCTCGTAGGGACATCCTTCGATGCTCTTGGAGCCACGCGATTTCTGAGAGGTGCAGTATGGAATTTACGGAAAACTGGTAGCGTGCGCAGAAGTTTGCCATGATCATCTCTCCAAAAAGAGGAGCCAATAGAAGAATGTGAGGTAGCCCAACCTGCGAGTACAAATGAAGACAAGTGCGTAAAATTTTGCTATTCTAATCTAGCAAATGAAACCAAATCGAACACCATATATGCTAGTACAAGTGCACAATTACCAGATCATCCAAGAACTCTCCAACGAATATAATAGATATTACACTATAAGTTATTCGTGCAATTGAAGATTAGCACAGAGATTTGAATCATTTAAACACAAGCGAGATGCAAAAGTAAAAGATATTTCAATGCCAACAATAAACTTCTCCAAATATTTCAATGCCATCTACAAAGTGCAACCAGTAAAAATTAACCTAACAACCAGGAATATGTACCTACCTCTTGTGTGCAAAGGATCGAATTCTGTAGAAGAACGACAAAAAGCCCGTGCTCTCGAATACGAGCAATGAGAGAAGTAAGAGATATTGGAGTTACTAGATGCCCTGCAAGGCCGAGGTTGAAGTGCCGCGCTGCCCAAAGTCACCATGCCTCCATTTAGAATCATGTCCCTGCTACATGAACCACACCAATAAACTGATTCTCTTACCATAAAGAAAAAAAAACAAATTTTGAGAAGTTAAATCTTATCAAGTGAAGATTTGGGAATGAAAAGCAACAATAATAACATCGCTGAACAATTGCAAACACAGCATCGATACCAACCTTGGATTAAACAACAAAACTGAAGCTGAATGCATGACTCTTACAGATCACAGTAGAGACATTAATGGCAAAACAAAAACTGAAATTTGGCATGATTTGTTAGCATAACAAGTCATGAAAATGCGAAAAATGCCGTGATGACCACTCGATATAAGGCATACTTGAATCCAAATTTTCGATTCTGGGAGAAGAGTTTTTCCAATACATAAGATTAATAGCGATATCACGTTTCAAAAACATAAATTCACACTGCAGTTGCATCAAGAAATAGAACCAGACCATGAGATTCTCCAAAAAGAAAAAGAAAAAGTAAGACAGAAAGGACCTGATTGCAACCCTTGAAAACTAAAGCGCGAGAGAGAAGAGAAAGTGGCACCTCTACGACAAGGATCTGGCACCGAGCGGTGGCCGTCGTGGTCTGTAGAGGGACGCGAGAGGAAGCGGCGACGGAATGAGGGATCGGTGAGGGCGATAGGGTTTAGGCAGCGGTGAAAGGGGGCGGAGATTTGAGAGTGAGAAAGGATATGGTTTCTTCTGCTATATAATTAAATATTTTAAATATTTTAGGGATTTCACCAAAGATTTTATAATTATCTTAAAGAGGCCCTCTATTTTTAGTTTTCTTTTTTTCTTTTTACCGGAATACATCTTTCAAAGATTAAATTTTATTTAAAATTTAGTTGAGGAGTCTTAAAAATAAAATAGAACTGTCATAATATAATGTATGTAATATATTTTGAAACTTAATCAAGATTTTGTGAAATTTTAATTAAGTAAAAAAGTATAATTTATTTATTGATAAGTTCACTAATATTTTTTAAAATATTATTAATTATCATTCATATTTTAACACTCAATTTAAAATTTAG
>JBBUKS010023473.1:0-11507 GCA_038050645.1 Hedychium gardnerianum
GATTTACCCGTGAGGGTTCCTATGTTCCATGTTCCAAATCTTAGAGTATTAGTTTTCTTATAATATTTGTTCTTATCTAACCTATGGTGTGAGAACTCTTGCCTATTTAGCACTACACCCGAGTTCTTATCTAACCCTAAACCCTAAACCTCCAATATTATATGTTATACATAATTTTTTTTTATTGTATTAGGTGTTTTAGTTATTTTTTATAATTTTTTTATTGTATTACGTGTATTAGTTAGTTTTTTTTTATAATTTTTTAAAAATTAAATAGGAGTTATTTTTTAGATTTTATTAAAATATATTTTTCAATTTTTAAAATATATTTTTGGAAAATTAAAATATTTTATCAATTTAAAAATTTTAGATTATAATATTTTTTGAATTTTTTAAGATTTTTTATATTGGTTAAATTTTAAATTTTAAATTTTAAAATACAATTCCAAAAAAATAAATATTTTTTTTTAAAAAGAAGTTGGGCGACGAATTCATGTTTTCGTCACCAAATTAGCGTGGAATCATGTTTTCATCGCTAAATAACTATAAAATCCTGAAATTTTCATCCCCAAACCCTAGATACTGAATTACATATCTTCTGCCACAATGAATTACTTATCTTCTCCCTCTTCCCTCTTTCTGCGGCTCTAGCGATCTCGCCATCTCCAGCACACCGAAAGAACACATGCCAGCCATGAGGTACTATCTCCTTCCCCCAACCTTCCCTTCCCCTCACTAGCCCCTATCTTGGGTTGTTTTTCTCTGTCGCCTGCAAGCTCGGTCGCCTGCGTGCTCGGCTGACCATGTGCTTGGCCGACAGCGAACTCGGCAGGCCATGTGCTGAGTCGGCAGCGAACTCAGCTCGCCGTGTGCTCGGTCGGAAGCGAGCTCAGCTCGCCGCGTGCTCTACCGGCAGCGAGCTCAGCTCGCCGCGTGCTCGGTCGACAGCAAGCTCGGCTGGCCGCATGCTCGTTCGACAGCGAACTTGGTCGATCGCGTGCTCGACCGACACCGAGCTTTGTAGGCCGCGTGCTGCATCAACAGCGAGCTCGGTGGGCCGCATGCTCGGTTAACAATGAGTTCGGTCGGCCGCGTGCTCGGTCGGAAGCGAGCTCGGTCGATCGTGTGCTCGGTTAGCAACGAGCTCGGCCGACCGCGTGCTCGACCGACAACGAGCTCGGCCGGCAGCGTGCTCGGCCGACAGTGAGCTCAGTCGGCAACGTGCTCGACCGGCAGCGAGCTCGGTCGACCGCGTGCTCATCCAACAGTGAGCTCGATCGATTGCGGAGTGGCGCTGGCAGCGAGCTCTCTCGACAGTGAGCTCGCTGGGCCACGTGCTCGACCGACCGCTAGCTCGACCAGTAGCAAGCTCGGCCAACAACGATCTCAGCCGATAGCGAGCTTTGCCAGTAGTGATCTCGGACATTCTTTGAGCTCGGCTGACCATCTCCAAGATCAGCTCCATAACAGCCCTTCAAGCATCCAACAACAACTTTGTATTGCTTTTTCGATGTGATCATTGCTTCTTTGATGTGTGAATGATTTGATGGAGCCAAGTTGCATGTGATTTCCTATATTAGGTTTCAATTGAATGTTTCTTGCAAGGCATGAATTTCTCCAAACATTTCTTTGAGTTTATAATCTTATCATTTGGTTGTTGGTTTTTGATGTATTACTTTAATTCTTTTGTGTGTTGAATTCTTATTGAATGCTTGTAATTAACTTGGTTCCCATGATAAGGATTTCATATATTAGTTTGGAATTGAATGATGCATGTCACATGTTTGATGAAATGCCCCTTACAAATTTATTACAGAGTTAATGCAAATCTCAGTATTAATTCTCTTGCATGGATTATTATGTTGAGTGCTTTGTCTTATTTGTGCAGGGCTCTATTTGGCATGAACTTAGTGTATTTGGAGACACTAGTTTTTCTTCACCTATTTCAAGTATATCTACACTCCTTATTAAATTATTTGCTCATTGTTATATCAATTTAGTAGTAATTAATTATGCTACTATTGTTGATGAGTTACTTGCTTTTATTTGTAATAGTTTTTATTAATATTTTAATAAATTTGAAATAGAAAAAATGTAGAACGAATGGAGTTGGATGTATAAATAGAACTTACTTGATCGTCAGAGTTTAACTGATGAGTTTATAATTGGATTAGAATAATTTTTGGATTTTGTAAGCAGTAATGTTAAGTTTATGGATGAGAATAAGTTAAGGTGTCCGTGCAGTAAGTGTCAAAATGGTAAATTTTTTGAGTTTGATAAAGTTTAAGAACATCTTTGTAGATTTGGTTTTACCCCAAATTACTATAATTGGACAAGTCATAGTGAACCATTCATATCTGATGATGATTATGGACGAATCATTCAAGTCTCAATTAGCGAGGATCAAAGTTATTATAATCAATTAAATCCATATTAAAGGATGATTAATGATGCGGAATTCAAAATTCGCGTATCATGTTTCTACACCCCTATGTGCAGTGGAAGTTTAAAATTTATTGTATGATTTAACAATTAAATCAAAGGAGTGTTTATATGGATTTTCCAACACAAACATGAGCATGATCTTTAATCTAAGTGTGCATTACAATCTAATCATTGAAGTAAGATCCTTGAAGCATAACAAAGATAAACTATCATGTGATTGATTCATCTAATGTCAATTTAATATTTTTATTTAAACATGCAAAACTATCTAATTTAAACATACTAGATTATTTAAGCACAATCTAAATAAAACTATTAACACATGCATCAATATACAAATGAATCAAAACATAAGTGAAAACATACCTCCCAAACAACCTTTGTTTGGGGATGTAACCAACTATTCCGGGTTTAGCGAAATAGCTCTTTTGATGATTGTCTCGAACTCGTGCTTCCTCCATCTAATCCGGTCCACGATCGGAGTCACCTTTCCAACACTTGATCGCACTAGAGATCAAGTGTCATTTTTCGTCGAGATGATAGAAAATCTTCCTCGAAGATGAAGGAGATGTTGCCCAAATACCCCTTCACAAGAGATTGCCCAAAGAACCCTCAACAAGGGGCGGCAACAATCCTTCTTTTGAGAAGAGAATAAGAGACAAAGAAATATATTTCTCTTAATGGAATAAAGGGAAGAAAGGGAAGAAGATATTTATCTTCTTCCTTTGAGAATGAAGGGGCAACAACTTAGGAGAGGAAGCTCCTCATCCTCCCCTTTTTTTTCTTTCACTTTTTCTCTCTCACCCTATTCTAAGGATGACCACTCAATTTATAGCTCATCATTATGTGTCTCTTCATCTCTCTAAGGAAGATGAAGAGATATGTGTCTCATCATCTCTCCAAGGAAGATGAAGAGACATGTGTAGCTAAGAAAAATAAATTGAACCTAGCCATTTTCTTTCTTGCATCTTGGCCCATTGGATATTAGAACTTTTCTAAAGTCCAATAATGTCAGTCCATCATAATCATATTAATGATAACATTTGATCATATCAAACTTTATTTGTCAATTCATAGTTTGATCACATCAAACTTTATTCGCCAAATTTAACTACTTGAATTTGACTTTCTCAATAGGAAATAGGGAAACTAATACTTGTATGACCCTCAATGGTTCAGGATACAGCTAGTCATGGGTTTACAACTCTTTGTAATTCAGAACGATGCTCGTCCTTTATTTGGGCATACCCTTAATAGTCTCATCCTATGATCAACTGCTTGATTATAGGATATCAGAACTAATTCTGATTAACACCCAACGAATCATGGTAAGAGCGTTTAGCAGCACCGCCCCATGACTCCCTAGGTATCACTAAATAATGTCTGCAAGAACCAATCGATTATAGCTAATGTACAGTCTGGTCCCTTCATCACATATATTCCAGTCGTATCTATAACCATTTGTAACTCGAGGGTTGTATATTGATTCGACAACCATGTAATGTATCTTACTGTGACAACGCATGTGCAACTATGAAACTCCTTTTCTAAAGCACATCTTACAACTCTGATAAGAGATTTCATACACTATATGACAATATATTACATAGGATATCTACACCTATGGGTGTGTATTGAATCCCCGACTATAATATACTGACTTTTATACATTTCGTTACTACACTCAACCTCACCACCTGATGATCCTATTGGAGTCGGTAAATAAGTCAAAGTATAATCCCAACATATAGAGTCTCAGTGTTGTCCCGGGTTATAAGGTCTACTAGTGTACAACCACAACCAAGGACTTATCCACTCGATAAATGATAACCACTTGGAAAGTTCGTGTGAGAGTAGTTCGATGAATTTATCGTATAATCATCCATCTGTATGCTTGAGCATCTCTATGTCCTTATCAATGAAACATGATACACTACATCGTAGATGCTAGTCTCTAACTCAAGCAGTCTTTTATCCTTATTTATTATGCGGCCCAATTGATTAGAAACATGTTTAGAATATCCAGTAAATATTGCTGCATTTCGTGATGGTCATCATATGTACCACCACATCTCACTATAATATATTCAAGGACTTTATCTATGTATCTAACATGGGTATAAAGATAAAGTAAATGTCATACTAAATTAAATTATATTAAAATAAAAATTGTTTATTTACAAGAGTCCATAAAATTTTAACTAATAGTTGACTTATAGGATACCTACTCTAACACTTGTGCATCCAAAGAACTGAGAACCTAATTGAGATGAATACTTGGAAGGGGAAAGTTGCAATCATGCAAACACTTATATGATAAAATAGTTTAGTCAACTAAAGTTAGAGCGAGTTGATTAAATTTATCATTGTTAGGTAGAGTAGTCAACTAAAGTCAACATATGTTGATTGAGAGATTTATTGTCAGAAAAAGGGACGAAGTAATTCGGCAAACATTTGAAAGAAGGAGAAAAATAATGAGATTTGAAAATGATTCATTTGAAGAATCATGTCATAAAGTAATAGTTTAAGGCTATGAACTACATAAATCCTGATGTATTAGCGTTTGATTTTATATTCTTATTTTTGTTGCACTAACTTAATTAAAGATCATAATTTCAAGCCAAGTACTGCCATTCATCTCTCCTCTTAAGCTCGTCTCCTCTTTAAAAAGTTCTAAGATTTTGAAAGTTCATTAAGATTTGAAGTTTAAAGTTTTTCTATTTTGAGTTGAAGGTCACTGTATCTTTGTTAGAAGATTGCCAAAAATCATAAGTATTTAGGTGGAACAATATTGTCCTAAAGGGAGATCATCCCTTATCTTGGCCTTAAAACTCTTATTCAAAGGAATAAGTCTACCTGAAAGGATACATTGACATTTGAATGAGTAACTCGATGACGGAAGAGGTGTGTCAAGAAGTTTAAAGGGGCATGATTCATGTTGCCATACCGATGCACATCAGTTTGAACCACAAACTTACTGATGTGCTGACTGACCAAACCCAAATCCATTACATCAATTTTGACAAATGTCTTCCAACTGATAGGATCAAGTAGGCATATAAGAAAGTCCATTGGACCAAAACACCTGGTAGGAAGACAAAAGGTAAGGAAAGGTAAGGAAATACTCAGAAGATGTGCATGCATGGCTGCTGTTTGAGTCCCGCGATGAATAGGCTGATGGAAAACACAAACGAACGAGAGCAGGTAGAACTTTCAATGGTGACAAATGTAAATATAAAAGGTAAAAAAAAAAAAGACCGGCTCATTTTTTCGAGTGGAGTCCTTTGTTTATTTTTAATCAAGATATCTCATCACATTAACTCCCTATAAAAATTATAAAATTATCCTCGATATTTCTATCACAAACATTAAATATGGTGTAAGATAGATTTGCATTATAATATAGTGTAAGGTAGATTTGACATGTTCAATAATATTCATATTATAAGAAATTTCGTAACGACTACCGTGCATATTTAATTTAATAAAAAATATTCATATTATAATAATTATGATTTTATAATTATTATAATATAAATTTTATTTTATTTGTGAATATATTCATATTATAACAACTACGAATGTATTTACTATAATTATTATAATAATTATGATTTCATAACTACTATAATATAAATTTAATTTACTCTTTTAATATTAATATTATAATAATTATAAAATCATAATTATTATAATATTTATAATAATTATAATTTTATAATTATTATAATATGTTCGATTAATTCATAATGAAAATGTGAAAATGACCATCTTATTTTACAAAAGGAATTTATGAGATTGGACTTCTTTTTCATAAAAAATAAAAAAGTACTTTGTAATAATTCCAACAAGAAAAACTGCTCTTTTAATTATTATCCCATTTAAACAAAATTCATTACAATTATACAGGTCGTTGCTAGTCTACTTCTATAAAATTCTTAACCTTACATTAAATTATATATATCACGTCCCTGTCGGGGAATAACAAATGTCAATCAAAACCCAACCCAGTACCGATTCGGTCGGTTGTTAGCCCAATTCTCTTCCAGTTCTGGAATGTTCCAGAACCCGCTTTTGTTCGCCTTCTTTTGCGTTCTACGCGTCAGCGCGCCGATAAAATGAAGCATATATATACGTGTCGCACTCTCATTACCCCGCCAACTCGATAACTGTAGCACCAGATACTCTCTTATATTCACCCGCGAGACACCGGAACGGCCCCCTCCGCCAAGCCTATGTCGGTTCGCCTGCCACATTCTCACCATATAAATATAACGGCTAGCCGATATAAACCCACCTCGGATAAAACAACGGCACGCCAAATTCTAGATTCCGTTGAGACGAAGCAATCGGCATCGAAGAGGGCGAAGCGAAGGAAGGATTCATGGAAACCCTCGACCTCCGACTCCATCTGCCGCTGCCGCGGCCGCCCCCCTCCCGTGGCGTCCTCACCGCCTCCGATCTCAAGGCGGCGGAGCTCCTCGTCCAGCTCAGCGAGAGCAGCGGCGGCGGGGCAGACGATTGGTGCTCGTCGTCCTCCTCCACCTCCTCCACTCCCCGATCGGTAGAGTTATATCGGCCGCCCCCGCCGCTGGTCGAGGCGGAGATCCTCCTGGAGAACGAGGACGACGAGCAGGAGACGGGCGGCTCTTGGCGGAGGACGCGGCGATACCGCCCGATTGCGGACGTCTACGCCGTCACGGCACCCGTCGGCGTTCGCGATCTGGACCGGAGGCGGCCCGCAGAGCGGCGGCATGAGAAGAAGAGCAGGAGGGCAGATGATTAATGAGAGGAGTCGAAGAAATCGAGACTCGATGCGCTCCAAACCGCGATAAGTTTTGGGTGTAGTGATTAGCGATAGCTTTTGCTTGTAATGTGTAATTAGCATGGAAATTGCAGATTAAGACGCTAATAACGTGCTCGAAACAAGTTTATGTATCAAATATTTGCCACTAATTTGCAATGAAAAAATATGTGTGGGTTGTGATGATTAGAATGTTGATTGCAATATATTTTGGTTAATATCGTCGCCTCGCATAGATATTTTCTAAGAACCTCGTCGCGATAAATAATATGCACAAGTGATAACACAGTCGATCTTTTGTAGTGATAACACAGTCGATCTTTTGTAGTGATAATTGAGTTTTGGAAGATATTTGAAATAGGAAACATAATGTTCATAATTCTCAGGGTGGTCATGTACATGCGAAGCTTATAATTTATATTATTATATGGCTTATTGCATGTACGGGCTTACGACATGGGCAGCAAGGCATGCAGTTGGTTGATCTTTAGTTTAAATCGACTTGTCTGTGGATATGTAAGTTTATTGAATTATATATAGTACTAGAAAACAAAACTTGAAGTACATTCCGAATTGCTGCCAGGCAGAAATTAAATGAGCACATTTGCTCAGTGATCTTAATTATATTTGGTTTTAATATCTGATTTTGATGCTAAGCAGCTTTAATAGTATTCCTAAAAAATAAGTCTGATCATTGCAGAAGTTGAGCTTTTTTGATGAAATTTGTGAGCACGAATTGATTCTGTGTTATACAATGATCTTGCGACGATATGTAATCATGAATTATTGTCACATGCTATCTTTTAACAATCAGCTATTTCCCTCTCGATCCCTCTCCTTCTTCGTCCTTCCATGTTGTTGTTGTCTCCTTTGTGACCGTGCTATCTCTCCTTCGTTAGTTGGCTTCTCCTTATCCCTCCAAAACTTCAATTATTATATTTGAGAGATGTCATAAAATAATCGTCTTATGATTTATACTTATTTATTAGATAAATAAAATTTTACTAATTGAGTACACATTTTCTATGTGTATGATTGAATCTTAAACTCATTTACTGAAAATCCGTAATATAATTCATAGTATGAGAGAACTTGTGATTGAATCACAACTAGTGAGCATCTCTACATGTATAATTATGAATTATTAAAATATTTCCTAGTCGATGAATTGATAAGTTTGGACATCATCGATTCTATGAGACTAGCACGGGTTATATTCTTTGGCTTGTCCAAATAACTACTCTTCACTTGATGAAAACATTATACTAGGATGTCGAGAGTTAAATGTGGATACTAGTTAATAATAACTAGTTCATTAGAGTGACATGCCATGAGACTTCATAGGGTTCTCTACATATATAGATATGTCATTGAAGATTTCATTACAACTTGAGTGTGAGTTTCCTTCGACATGAGATATTCAAGTCATCTTGGTCATGGAGATTTATATTTTTGACATCTTAAGCAAGTATCTCCAAGGAGGTGTGGACCTGGGATGATTGCGTATAAGTTGAAGTGCTCGAAGGTAATTGGATAACCAATAAAGGATTCACCAATCCTTACAAGGAGACGTATACCCTACGACCACTTGTCAGGATTATTACTTGAAGTCTTTTGCCAAAGCATCACATGCAAGAGTATAAGAGACTCTTGGACACATATATGAGTAATTTGAATTCTATGACAAGAAAGTATAGCTGGTGACATAGTCAGCCTAGTGGAGACTAACACATATACCATGTTATGAACCAAGTGGGCATAAGATGAGTGAAAGGAACGAGACATGACTAACTATAGCTGTTGAAAGGTTCAGAAGTGGTTCTGGAATCAACTGTGATTTTTCGGTCAATTGAGAATCATGATGTACTACTAGTTGTCACTCATGATCGATGCATAATTAATGGTTAATTATAGAAGGTCAACATAACCGAGAACCTATAAGATCACAAGCACTACGAGTTTATCCAAATGACTTAAAATGAGTTTGAGAATTAGATTTTCAAATCAAGATTGAGACAAAAGTTTAGTTGATCCAAACGTAGGGCAAATATGAAAAACATTTTATTAGAACGGAAGCGTAGATAAGCTACGTCTCTTATAGACGAGTTAGACCATTCTTGGTTTAGTCGTGAACCAAATTTGTTTGATTAATGAACCAAGTGGTTTGGTTTTGAACCAAACCAAGTGCTTAACGGGCTAAACTTTGGTTAAGGCTTAATGGGTTGAGTTTGGGCTTACTCATCAAACCCTTAGAGAGATCTATATACACATATATATAGGAGAGAAATAAAAAAAAAATCTATTTGGAATAAAATTGAGTTTAGATTTTGGAAAATATTTTCCAAAACCCTCACCTCTCCTCTCCTTCTCTTCCTCTCTAGCCGCCAGCCACAAAAGGAGGTACTCCTCCTTGTGTCATCACCCAAGACCACCGGCCAGCCATCCTGCCTGCCAGCAGGACCCGCTGGCTAGAAAGAGGCTGTCGGAGCAGCAGCACCACCCAATAGGCTCGCCGCCAAGCTGCTGGAACCGACGGACATATTCTGTCCGCCGGTGTCCAACCCCTTCTCGGCTTCCGTTGGCTTCGTTTCCAGCAAGCAAACATTGCTACCGAAACCCCAACGTATCTAGATACCTTATACATTGTTGGGAGCTATCATATGACTATCGAACAATGAAGAAAAGGTACTGGACAACACCTTCTAGGTGTCAGACATCACCTTCTAGGCGTCAGACAACAACCTCTTAAGTTGCTCTTCTCCTCATGATCCTTCTCTCGGATCGCATCGTCTCCACGCTTGGTTAGTACCAATCGGAGACGAATGACTCATGATTTTGTGAAGTCGTCTTGATGATAACTCGACATGGATACGAGTAGAGGCAAACTCTTTTGAGTTTGCTAGTTGATGTCCTTTCCACTTCGCGTCATCCGCTAGGTATAACTAGATTAAATGATTTTATTTATTTTTCATAAAATTGTAATTCGCGGTTATGTCTACACGTGTTGTATCTTGTATGCGTGGATGTGTGTATTGTAATAAATTAGGATTTATTATATTTTATATTCGCTGCACACGTTTTGAAAATATGTCAAATGCATGCATCCGCGTCGAACTGCTTGAAATAGTGGTATCAGAACTTGACCATGCTTCAACATAATCGTAAAAATATTTTACAAGTCGTAGTTGGTCATAGATTAATTTTTATAATTTTTCATATTTTATTAAATATTTTTATTTTTGGAAAGTTTTCTAATTTGTTAGAAAATATCAATTTTGGAAAGTTTCTGAAATATTTTAGGAAATTTTATTTTGGAAATTTTCTATAAATAATTTTAAAAAATTTTAATTTGGAAAGTTTCTCAATATATTAGGAAATTTCATTTTTGAAAAATTTCCTAATTTGTTAGAAATTTTAATTTTGAAAATTTTCTAAAATAATTTCAGAAATTCCAATTTTGTAAGATTTTAAGTTAATTAAGAAATTCTAATTATATATATTTTTAATTAGTTAGGAGATTTAAAATTAGGAAATTATTTCTTAATTGATTATATTTTCTTGATTGAGAATTGTTTCCTAGATAAAGTATGTAATTAAATTTTAAAAATTTATTTCCTAATTTAATCAAAGGAATCTTGATTTATGGAAATCAGATTCTTAATCATATTTTATTTACAAATAATATTATGACAACTATGATATCATTAATATCATGATCATGTTATATTATATGTCATGTAGATGCATTAATTAATTCTTGTATGTCACGCCCCGGGAGGGTATTTATCGGACGAAAATCGGACATCACCTCCCCTGTACGGCAGACAATTTTCTGAATACACAATACATCTAATATCAAATACCCAACACAGGTATGTATCTCAACATAAAAGACATAAAACAAACACAACCACGCAAATAAGTACCACATGGCAACCACAACTCAAATACATCAAATACATCAACAGAAGTGCGTGCCGACACGACTTACCACACAAACCACAATCCAAACTCCAACATAATACCAAGAACATGGAACTGAACCAAAACAAACCAAAACAAACAAGAAACACAATACCAAAGTCCGATGTGAAACCCAAAACATCTCCGGAAGCTTGGGACAGGCAGACTGGACTCTCCCTCGGCGACAGGTAGAAGAACTAACCGATACCTGAGAAAATAAACATAAATAAAAGGGATGGTGAGTCCAAATGACTCTGCGGGTATATGAAAGATAGTGCATGATAATAATAAACAG
>JBBUKS010023483.1:0-31402 GCA_038050645.1 Hedychium gardnerianum
TATATATATATATATATATATATATATTAGACTGAGCAAGGTGGTTAATTGATTATATATATTATCTATTTCTTGGTCGTTGTTAACCAATTAAGAACATGCAGTGCGTGCCAAATTGAATCCAACTGCTCGGCGTAGCGAGCGAGTCGACTGTCGGCTGGCTTCCTCCGACTGAGTTGCTGTCTCAAGTCTGAAAGCAGAAAATGGAGAGCGTCGTTTGTCAAAAACGGCAGCATTCCGTTTCCGTATAATAATTTTCCACGCTTGTTTGTTTGGTCGGCTTAGCCTGTGCCTATAATAATTAACTGATGTTGATTTAGATAATTATAATTGCCTCGCTGAATGGCCCGCTGGGCTCGTTGCAGCCCACAGTGCTCTCAACAAGTCCATATTCGTAACGCGTTCTTTAATCTTCTTCTTCAAATTAATATAGTCGACATCGGCATGAGCTCGACTGATTCGATGTGTTCACGGTCTTAATTTCTTCTCGCCCTCCCTCTCGTTTTCACCATCAATTGTGCTAATAAGTTTGGATTCATTCATGTCTTTGACAAGTTGAAGCCGGTCGGCCAATTTGATCATGTGAACGCTGACTTGTTTTCCTATGGTCGACAACTAAAGGTTGACTCCATATAATTCTTCCCACGATAGTTGTGGGCTAATTAGTCCGAGCTTAATTATCCATGGACAATAGCCGTTCGTGTGTTTCCATCACTACTATACTACCTTCTAGAGAAAACCAAGTCTTTCTCCGCGCTTTGATGGCCAATATCTAGCTCATGCCTGTGATTGCTCAAGTGTCATAGTGAGAAAAAACAATTAACATTTTCATATGGATAGACATGAGGCCATGGACTTTCTCATTGGAAAAGTTCATTATCAGAGATCTATAAAGAAATCTGAGATATGACATACACATATTCATATGGTCCTATCACTTTTAAGCCTCTAAACTCATGCATACGATCAAGTTAAGAAATAATATTTTGTTGATAGAGTCGAGTCTGGACACTTGGCGCATAAAAGAACAAAAGGAAAAAAAATAACTGGCCAAAGAGATTCATACCTTATCCAACCTAGCTAAACACAGCTCATTGACATGACTAGACAGATTATTCATTCCTCAAATAATTGTCGGACGCTTAGGGATCACCTATTATATATAATGAATGACATCAAGAAAGAAAAATAATAATTAATAAAAACACGCATGATGTGTCAATGCCCTGAACAACAAGGGCGTCGAGCAGCTGGTAAGCAAAAGATTACGTACGAAAGAGGTTTCTGTTTTTTCATACGAAAAATAATGTAATGTGATAAATAGGATGGAAATTGAATTCGCTATTTGTCATCGCATTATATTAATAGCGACGATTAATATGGTGAATAAGTCATTCGTGTTAGACATGCATGTATAACTAATTAACTATGTTGATAAAGAGTGTTTGTTAACCAAATATATAAACAATCTAACATAAAGGATTAAGCCAGTAGTTCATATATAATTAAATTGTATGAGAAAAAGGGAAGAAAGAATGTGTTTAATTGGTGGCATATCGGGACAAGTGCAAGTGTGCAACGCCAACGCATGACATTAAATGACAAAAGGAAATGAATGCTAAAAGAGATGCATCTGCTCTCCAATGAGTGAACCACTTCAAAAGTGGTAGCTTTAGAGAGGGGGCTGTCTCTCTTACTTCATTCATGACGTACGCGTACTTTAATCACATTTCCCCTCAATCCGATCCATTAGAGGAAAACACCAACGACAACAAAGACGATGAGAAAATTAATAGAGGAATTAGATACGCTTGCAAACTATATCGTGATCAAAACCGGCCAGAAAAATGGAAAAGAATTTAATTCACAGGGAGAGGGAGAGGGAGAGGGAGAATGAGAGGAGCTGTTTCTGGATCACCATTAATGATGGTTAGAATGTCTTCTAGGGTTGGGGTGGTCTTCGTCTTCTCGGCTTCCACGGAGATGGGAGACAGAGTAGTTATTGGGGTAATTGGAAGTTTGTCATTGGAAATAGTAACTGGAATGATTGAAGGAGGAGAAGAAGAAGAGTCGGTTAAGCGTCTGGCGCGCTCTGCCTCCGCCGCCCAATTTGTTCTGGAGACGGCGCCGGCCATGAGGGCGGCGCACGTGGCCTGCGCTGCAAGGAGCCCCAGCCACAGCCCCGGCAAGCCCATTTTTCCGACGAAGCTGAGGAGGATTGCCACCGGCATGCCGACCAAGTAGAAGGAGCCCAGATTGATGTTGGCGCCGGTGGCAGGGCGGGCGCTGCCGCGGAGGACGCCGCAACCGGCGGTCTGCGGGCAGTTGCCGAGCTCGCAGAGGCCGGCGATGGGGAGCGCGAGAGTGGTGAGGTGGAGGATTTCGGGGTCTTGGGTGAAGAGGCGCCCCCACTGGTGGCGCATGGAGGCGGTGAAGGCGGTGGCGGCGAGGCCGAGGGCGAGGGCGGCGGCGAGGGCGGAAGCGGCGGCGGCGCGGGCCTTGGCCGGGCGGTTGGCGCCCAGGACGTTGCCGACGCGGGTGGAGACGCCGAAGCTGAGAGCGTTGGGGAAGACGTAGACGAGGGAGGTAGTCTGGATGAGGATGCCCATGGAGGCCACGGCAGCGCGGGGGTGCCCAAGCAGGCCGCTGAGGAGGATCATCAGCTCGTACCACCACCACTCGAGGCAGACGGAGACGCAAGACGGCGCAGCAAGGCGGAGCAGCGCTGGCCACCCGCGGAAGCATTCGCCGGAAAGGAAGCCTCCTCCACCGCCGGGACACGTATCGCGGCAGGCGCCAGAGAAAAGGAGGAAGAGGAGGAGGCAAACAAGGAGGTTGAGGTTGGTCCACACCATGGCTGCCGCCACGCCTGCTATGCCGAGGCGGAGGCGAACGGCGAGAAGGTACGTGAGCGGGCCATGGAGCGCCACGCAGAAGGAGGAGCAGTAGGTGACTGGGAGGGTGATGTTCTGAGAGCGGAGGAAGACGCGGAGCGGGTGTAGTAAGGAGAGGAGGAGGAGATCCGGCGAGGCTGCCGCGACGAACACCTGCGCTGCCGTCGCAATCTCCGCGTCCTGGCCACAGCGGAGGAGGATGGTGCGGGCGTTGAACCAGAGGAAGGCGATCGGGAGGGAGGCGGAGAGGAGGAGCAGGGTGGCGCGCTGCAGGGTCAGGCCGAGGAGCCGCCGCTGGTCGGCGCCGAAGGCCTGCGCGCAGATGGGTTCCATCCCCATCGCCAGCCCGGAGAGCACAGCGTAACCTGTAATATTAGCAAACCCGATCGCCAGCGACCCTGCGGCGAGCTCCAACTCGCCGAGGTACCCGAGGAACAACATCGAGATCATTGCGCGCGAATAGAGCATGAGGCCGGTGACCGCCGCCGGCACCGAGATCTTCCCGATCTCCCGCATCTCCTCCGCCAACTAATCAAATTAACAACAACTCGATCAATTCCATTACAAATTTACAATTACGTGCATGTGATGTTGAAAAAACAAAATTCGTCATTGTATTTATCCACACATTAATTACGTACCTCGGAGAGAGTGGGATGGCGATGCAGATCGTCATGGGTGGCCGAAAGATGAGCCTTGGGACGTACAGTAGCAGTAGGGTTGCACATCTCTGAACTCGATGGAGGTCGTTAATGGAGGTGGTGGCTGAAATGGAGTGCAGCCGTTGTTTTATTGAATTCTTCTTCGAAATGGCAAATTGGCAATGGAGGGAGCAGCAGAGGAGGGACGCTTTTAAATAGGACCAGTGGAGTAGGGGCCGCAAACGCGTGTCGATCATATATGACCGCGCTGAACTAGATGTTAGGTTTAAAACTGAACTGAATTGAATTGAACCGAACCGAACTGGTTCAGCCAATTTGACGAAGTCAGGCCGGTTGGACCGGTTAGACGAGTGGGAATAGCAAAGAGAGGGAGGAAGGTTGGTATCTTCGGTTGATGGTCAAAGCTTTGGCTCTTTGTTGACTGTTGCCTTTTCAACACTTTGAAGTAAGACTTGCTCAACTGGATCATGTGTGTGTGTGTGTCACCTTCATGCATATTCCAGCGGCGTCGCTGTGTGTCACCTTCGAACCGGGAATTGACTCCATATTCCAGCTGCGGCTTTGTGGAAGAAACCAGCAGAAGTTGATGCTTTCGATTCTTCAAACTTTTACTTTTCTGTCTTTCTCATGCACCGTCTGGTCATCAGGGAAAAGAGAGAGAAAGGGATCTTTTATTAAATGAAATGAAATGAAATGAAATGAAAAGCAGCAGGCAGGTTTCAAATATCAAGTTGATATACAGTCCAAAATCCGATCGATCTAATTAGGATCGGTTTCAGATTTAATCGGGGCGAACAAGTGGGGTCTGGTCTGGTCTGGTCTGGCCTGGATTCAAAAGCCCTGGCAAGGAAGAGAGTGTGAGATCTGAGTAGCTTCGCAGAAGCCAGGGATGGTAAACAGAAGGAAAGCTCGAGGGGAAAGAAGAAATGGTGAATGGTGTGCAGTAGGAAGGAAGCAGTTGGAAGATGGGAAACAGAAGAGGACATGGATGCCCCAATAATTTGAGTGAGAGCCCTTCCCTTAACATTAAATATTCAGTGTCAGTGGAAGGGCCTGGCCAGAGCAGCGATGTCTCAGCAGCCCCCACAAATAATAACCTTCGCTAGCAAAGCATAAGTCGATGCACATCACATATCCAGGGGCATTTTACAGAAACACGTACGCTATTAACTCAAATATGATTTATTACAAACTTTATTTTTGTACCGACAATACCTTTGAACCTGTTATTTCATGACCACAAGTTCAGTTGAATCAAACTAGTGTCTAGTCCTGTATATATGTTTGACTTAGATGTCTAAAAATTTCACAATATAATGAACTTATGTGTAAATGTGAAATTCACATTCAAGTCTAACATATAAAAGTTTACACATCTCCGTCTTCCTTCAGCGACTGCTGCGCTGCGGACCTGTAACAGAAGGGGAGCCTGGCCGCTCTGTGAATGGACAGAATAGCAGAGGCAGAGAAGCCATGCAAGAGGAACAGTACCTGTGGATTTCACTAAGTAAATCTTTATCTGACTGCATCTCTCTGTCTTCATCCTTTCCCAGTACATTATAGCTTAAGGTTGGTACTGCTTGGCTCCGCTGTGACGTTGATTTGATGTGGCTATGGACCTCGACGTTAAGCTCTACTTAGCAATATCATCAGTACAGGCCTCTCAAGGTAGGTGTGGGACTCACATAATATGGCTCAGTACAGAATTGCAGGCATGTCTCATCCAACTCCATCAACAATAAAGATAAGGAAAGAGATAAGTCCCGAATCCCGATCCAACAAAAATTTGGCGAAAACTGAAACCAGGTAATTAAAGTCTAGTTATTTAATGAATTACAAGTTCTTCAACAACTTACCGAAACCCCAACTGCTGTTCTGCACTACGAGAAATTTACTACTCGGGGACAAAGAGACGCAGAACTTGATATAGAGGGAAATTTATTCAAGGAATGCAATTTGAGAGTAATAATTGACAAGTATATTGTGCAGCTTTATTACATGTTGGAGACTTAACGATGTAAGTATTGAATATATGTGAATAGAAAAAAAAAAATGGAAAGAAAAGAGGTTTGAATGAGACTTTAGTTTAGGTTGAAAGTTTTAAGATAATTTTTTTAGTTTATATTATATCATAAGTATGATAGTTGTGAATAAATATATGAGAATTAAAAAGATACTCTTTCTTACACGTGGATATATAACAGATATAAATTTGAGAAAATCATGTTGACTCATGTGCGAACACGACCTACGCGCGTTGAATGACAAACCGATCGAAATAAAATTTATCCAAGTGAAACAACCGACCTCCCAGGTGAAACGATCGACATTTTGATCTGGGTGATAATAACAGTAATAACCTTTAATTTGTTATTTAAGGGGAAACACTCTTATATAAAAGTGTGAGATCTTGAACCTAAAAAAATATGATGTCATATCAAAATAGAATCCTCCACCTTCGTTCCACGTCTTTCTTCTCTGTTAATTTATTTCGATTGGTAGTCATTCGGTGGAGACGTCCATCGTAACCTCGAAGCATTGTCGGAGAGGTATGAATTTATTTTAAGAAAACTGCGCCAAACTCATGTCTCGATGTCTTCTTCCTCACGTCTCGACCTTGTGTCTCAGTGGATGTCTTGGCATACGTCTCGGATGTCTAAGTTGTCTCCACCATCTCGATAGATGTCTTGGTCATCTCGACAAATATCTCGATTTTATATCTCGGTAGACGTTTTGACCTCGCATCTCGACGGACATCTCAACCTCTTGTCTCGATAAACATCTCAGGTCTTGACTAAATCTATCAAGTAACTCGGATTTTCAAGTAACTCTTGTTTCTTGCTTGATAATTTGAGATTATTAATTCAAATCATCTCAACGAATCTAAAGTTAATTTTAATTTACAATTTTAATTTTAACAAATTTCCTATCTTCAATAAATAATTTTGATTGTGAAAGATCGTCTAATTTCTTATATCTCCTATAAGTAATTTTCATCATGGAATATGGTCCAACAGTAGGCAATGCTGTAAAGAATATAATGGGGTACGAGAGATAGATCTTTAGTTTTTTTTTTTTCTTTTTCACAACTCTGCCCCTCATTTCATTGATAGCAAGGAATAGTGATCAGTATCAACTGGGTCAGGAGCCGTTGCATTTGGCTAATGTGATCACCATGGCCCAATTACCCATTAAACCAACTGTAGTTCAGGTGTGAGTAATAATAATATATTCTCGGGATAAATTGATAATTAATACGTAAAATATTATTATCATGAAGTCTGAGGATCAAATTTTGATTAATAGTCAGATTTTTATCCTCTTTCATATATTAGTCACTGTTCGGACTAACTAGATTAGTTTCCGTGATTTATCTCCTCCGTGTTAATTCTGGGACGGATTGACGGGAGCGCTGAGGACATCAATTATTTGTTATTAACTGAATTAATAAATTAGTTTTTATAATTTTTTTTGTTATTGATTTTAAAATGAATTGATGAAAGTGTTAGGATGAATATTTTATTTTTTTACCATCGTGAGTGATAATAACAGTTTTCTGAGCAAAATAGAGTTTCCACAATTATTCCTTGCCGTTTAAACGAAGCGCCAAGTAGTTATAAAAATAAAAGCAAGTTATCATTAATCGGTGAGGTTTGACAATAAATAAAACAATAAACGAAGCGGTCGAAGGATTCAATGATGGCCCAGAAGAATTTGTTTCCCTCCTTTTTTGAAAACTAAATCTACACTGAAAAACTCCAGAAGCAAAATGTACAAAAGCAAGGGGCTGGATGAGAAATTGGCTTCTCTCTCTCTCTCTCAAAATTTTCATCGGAATAAAATAAATTTCTCTTTGATTTCTTATTTATTTTTAAATTACAGCGGAAACATCGCTAAAATATCCTGGCTCATAATTCTATATTTGACAAGAACAAGCTGGGGACAATAAATTGATTTCTTCACTTTTGTTCCAGGAAGGCCCATTCCGGTCCAACTCCGGCATACTGACATAGAGATAGATTTCTTCACTTTGGTTCCAAAACCCTAGTTGCTATTTTCCACCGTCGGCCGCCATGCCGGACGTCGCCTCCGCTGCGGTATCCATCAACGAGGCCACTTCGCATCGCCCACGCTACAACCTTCATACCACTCTCGAGGGCCACGAGCGCGCCGTATCTTCGGTCAAGTTCTCCCCCGACGGCTCACTCCTCGCCTCCGCCTCGGCCGACAAAACCATCCGCGTGTGGTCCGCCCCCGACTTCTCCCTCCGCGCGGAGCTCTCCGGACACGACGAGGGCATCTCCGACGTATCGTTCTCCACGGACGGCCGCTATCTCTGCTCCGCCTCCGACGATCGCACTGTCCGCATCTGGGATCTCGCCGCGTCCACCACCGTCAAGACCCTCTCCGGACACACCAACTACGTGTTATGTTGTTCCTTCAATCCGCACTCTAACATGATCGCCTCCGGCTCCTACGACGAGACTGTTCGGGTCTGGGAGTTCAAATCTGGAAAGTGCCTACGCGTCCTCCCTGCTCACTCGGAGCCCGTCACCGCCGTCGACTTTAATCGTGACGGGAGCCTTATTGTCTCAAGTAGCAATGACGGGCTATGCCGGATTTGGGACTCTGCGACCGGCCATTGCATGAAGACCCTTATTGACGATGAGAGCCCTCCGGTTTCATTCGTGAAATTCTCGCCAAACGGGAAGTTTGTTCTGGCAGCGACCCTCGATAGCACGTTGGTGAGAATTTTTGTATTCGTAGCGTTTTATTGTTCATCATCAATACTCCATGCGTTATGGAACATCCAATCATGTTGTTCATACCGTTTTGTTGTTTTTCTTGCCTTGTTCCGCTGGACATTGTTAGTCTTCAATATTGTTAAACAGGGCAGGAAAAACAAATGTCACTTGGTTTACCATAATCATATTAGGAAGAAAAGCTCTGGTACCAATTTGATACTAACTGACTGTTAGGAGAGTTGCTATGGTAGCAAGATGCATTAAATTAGGATAGCTATTACTTTCTGGAGGGCGGGCTTAGTATAAGTAGTCATTCAGAGTTATTATTCTCAACACATTAAATATCTTTATCTAGTTACATATAAAATCAAATTTTAAAATAATATTGGATCCATAACTAATATCACTATTAACTTAATAAAGAACTTAAGATTACCGAAATAGATTGATGCAAATAGATAGTGATCATAATATTGGCAACACATCATCTATCTTTCAATTCAACAAAAAGCTAGCAGCGATACAATAACTTGTTTCTAGTAATTTTTTTCCAGTAACGAAGTAGCTAATAAGTCTATTGAATGTAGTTATTGATATTTATAATTATTGTGCTTAGACACTCAGAAGAATGGATGTGACTGGTGATATAAACATATAGATAGCAGAGGGAAAACATTGATGTAGCCAATCTCAGATATTTGGGACAAACATGCTGTCTCAGATGAGGATCATAAGAATGATGTGGCTAAAATTGAGAAATTCAAGGGCATACTGCTAGAATTAAAGAGATTAGGTTAAAGTGATATCCACATGTTTAAAAATGTTTAATAATTTCTTTAGTCACACAAGCTGAATCAATTTGAGTTAAAAGTGAAGTGGTAAAGTGAGTTAAAAGAAAACTCTTGTTAATTTAATTAAAAGGTGATTTAAGACATCTAAACATTACTAGCAATGTAGCCTTTGTTACATTTCAATAGAAGGATAAGATTCATATAGCTAATTGCAAGGAATTGGGACTAACATAGCTTGTTGGTGATTATGATGATGATAACTATGTGTTCATGGAAGAATTTCGTAGTTATAGTGGAAAATGGTCATTCAATACATCATTCTGATTGCTAAAAGTTGATTGAAACTAAGAGGTGCAATATGTTGGGCAAGATGCAAAGCTCTGAGTGTTGAAATGTTGCCTTCCTCACCTTTATCTTATAAATGATATATTCATTAATTGCTCATTGATGTCGAAAATAAAACCTGAAAGCATGACATCCTTGAACCATGTCTGCTAAATTTTGACTTGCATGCAGAATTTGACTAAGTATACTTCAGTTTTAGAATATTGAATTTGAAAAGCCTTGTAGATTCCTCGTGACATATGTTTTCACTTACCTCCCTGTATTTAATTCCTCTTGAATTTTAACTGTTTTTAGATGTTCCAAATATGTCTGTCATTTTGCTTGCTTTGAGTTCAAGTACACATGCTTGTTATGTTTCATTTGCATCTCTAGTCATGGCTGACATTCCAAACTAATTCTCCATTCAGAGACTCTGGAACTTTTCTGCTGGTAAATTTGTGAAGACATATTCCGGACATGTTAATTCAAAGTTCTGCATTCCTGCAATTTTTTCTATCACAAAAGGGAATTATGTTGTTAGTGGTTCAGAAGACAACTGTGTGTACTTATGGGACCTCCAGAATAGAAAAATTGTGCAAAAATTGGAAGGTCATACTGACAGTGTTATTGCAGTATCATGCCACCCATCTGAAAACATCATCGCTTCTGGGGCACTTGGTAATGATAAGACAGTGAAGATATGGGTTCAGAAGAATGAGGATCAATTGGAAGACTGATTTCCCTTCTACAAATTGGATGAATCCTACTCCTGCAATGTTTTCATATCGATTAGATGAAGAATAGCATGCACCTTGTCCGAGTTTGTGGCAATAATTTCTCCTACATCTGATCTAGCATATGGCTTTTGTTCACATATTTTTAGGCTTTTTATCTCAGGAATGTATTATTATTGTCTGATAGCAGTGCAGCTTAGACAACATACCTGTTTGCCGGTTTGGGCTATTGAAGGTAATTTCTACTCTCATCTTGTTTTCTTATTATTCAGAAAAAAAATACTTAGTTATGAAATCTATATCGGTCTTATAATGTTTTATCGAAGATATTTAATTGTAATGTAATTAAAACAAATTCATTTTATTTTTCCCATTTTCTTTTTCATTTTTATCTATTCTGATCTTGCCTAAGTTTTTTAACTATCCCATATTTTTGTCAAACATGATTGGAATTACCTTATCACCACAACAGATTGTGTATTTACATTTTTTATTTTTATTTTTTGCAACTAGTTCCTACAGTCACTGTTTAGTCCAAGTAGTTCTGAAGTCAACTCATGTTATTCTTAAATCGAAGTAATATATCAGGGTATATCAATAATAAAACCGTAGAATATCTTAAGCTTCTTCAAAAGATAACTATTTGAGTAAATAAATTTACTTAACATGAGATTTATATAAACTTCTTCTCATATAATGAGAAACGGACACATAATCTTCTATCTAATAGAGTCAATCATTGTCAACCGTGTTTCATTCTTGAGTAGAGTTACTCTCAGTTGGAAATACTGTGTTTGACCAAACAATGTTCATTATTTTGCTTGTCGTCCAGTTTGAATGCTTTTGAGAAGAATGAGCAATTTATTATGGAAATAAAGGATGAATGGATCTGCAATGTTTCTTGGATGTCACTATATATATATATTGTACTTATCGTCCAACTTTTAATAATCCAACATGTTCTGCCGCTTTATAGTTTCTCTCCTGGAGCTCAAGTTACTACTTAAAAACTCACAAATGTCGGGTTTACGTAAATGCCTACACAATGATCCAATTAATTGTCTAGTTGGATATAAATAGTCGGCTTGCTTCATTCTTTAAGCAACAAATTTAAATTTGCTAAGATGCTCGGATGACCTGTCCTAGTCAGCCAATCAAATGTGACCTGAGGTGGATCATTTGGTGGATTACTGTCAGATTGTGCTGGCACATTTGGACAAATAGATGGGGTCAAAATGCATGCCCATTTTTATGAATACTTTGTGAACCTTTCTGTATTCAAATTTAACACTATTAAAAAAAAATTGCATTGTAATTTTTACTTTTTATCATTCATTTGACCTAGGTTTCCAGTTGCCGAGCTTTTTGTGCTTTCATGCAGCGGAAGAATAGGATCCAAGAAAAGTTCGCATTGGGGCTTCAATAGCTTCAAAATCATCTTTCCGAGACTAAATACAGAGAGAATCTACTCGCCGTGTACATCATTGATGTCTTCCTATGTCCCAAGAGTTGTACCCCAAACTATTAAATTTTGCAAATGGCTGAAAAAATAATGACTTGGATCCGAGAATGCTGGGATAAGCTTAAAGTAGCAAGTTGATGTATCAAATTCTCTCCCTATGTCCCTGTGTTATTAATTTATGTATTGCTTCATGATGTTAAACTACGTCTGTTGAATTTGATTTATTTTTGTATATTAATGGCATGTTGAATATGAAAATGCAAGTTATTTAATGTTACTGGTAAGCAGAGCATCTTATTTATTCTGGTAAATAGCCCATTTTTTAAAAAATAAATAAATAAAATCAGGTCGTAGATAGATGATCTTTTCTATAGTTTATTTATCATGTAAATTTGAAATATAACTTATATAAATTTGAAGTATAAGTTATGTATATTTAGAAATTGACTTTCAAGATATTTGATGAATTGATTGTTAGAGCATCACTTATGTAAATTTGAAGTATAACTTATGTATATATAGAAATTGACTTTCAAGATATTTGATGAATTGAGGGGTTTTGTGGATAATGAGTGAGGGATTCTTGAGGAGGGTAGAGAGAAGCTCGCGAACTATGGTGGAGGGTGAAGAGCTCTTGGAAACAAACAGATCTTTAATTGCATTTATGTGCCTACAAACTTTCTTATTCCAACCATTTGCATTAATCCTGAACCAGTGTGTGGATCAGTGGCTCTGCTTTGATCATTTTCAACTTATTGGACGCACTTCCTCCTCCTCGATTGATTTATCTTGGACTTTTTTCATTCATGAATAAGTATATTTTATTTATACAAATCACTTTCATCTTCATAAGATACATTTATCTTGTCTATGATCCTATCAGGCACCACCAGACATTAGAGAATTTCAAATTTTCTCGATTGGTTCTGTTTTCGATTTTTATTCAACCGTCCTGAATCGTTCACTCTGATTTTCTTTTTTTTTTAAAAAATAAATAGTGTACACCATGTATACCAGCTACCGATGACGAAACTTGTTTCTAGAAGTTGACTTTTGAGTGAACATTGAAACACACGGTTGCGAGGGAAAGGAAGGGATGTCTCGTCAATTAACCACGTGGCCTATTTTGCTCCGAAACAAATCTTTCTTTTCACGCGTTCTATTCGATTTCGATCACACTTTCTGGTCGTCTTTTTTCTATTCTATTATATTTCTCCATGTGTATTTCTGAACTTGATGGTGATGACCTACTCTACTAAAAAAAACTCAAGAGTCAATGGCTTGCATGGGTATCGTGCCACATTATTAGCTGTCGCAGAGCAACCAATTTCAAAATACACACTATCCATTTTTCTTCAGAAACAGAGATGGCAACCTAATAATGGAGACAGAAAGAGAGCAGTCTGCATTCTATATATTTGGGTTCAAAGCCTCCAAAACCAGTGATAGATGAAGTAAGAACCCTTTGACCAGACACGCTCAAGTATAGATCGGTCTGAAGCTATAAGAGGAGGATACCTTTACTTCTCCAAAGAAATCAAGGACTCATCAGCTTCTGCTGCAAGGTTGGTTTTCCTCTTTTGCTTTCAAATTGTGTTGTTTTTATGATCGATATTCATGGTCTCTGTATATTGCTTCGCAGAGAAAGAACTAATCTCACAATGGAAGCATTAGCCTCGTCATCATTCTATTATGATATGGTATGGATCATGGATCTCTCGATCAGCACATGATAATCGTTAAAAACTCTTTTAAGTTTTCATTGCTTTTTGTAGTTGAAGTTTGAATGAACCGAAAGTATTTGTTTCCTTTTTGGTGGAACGGACAGGGATTGGATCACAGTTTGTTCGATCAATGGGATCAGTTCGCTGCATTCGATGAAGTGTTCAATTCAGCACAGCACTCCGGAGCGACGATTGGGTATGACGTAGAACGCTCTCCCTCTTCCGAAAGCTATAGCTCATACGCAGAATTGAAGGCCCAAAAGACGGCTAAAACTAGCAGCTGGAGTTGTTGCTCCGCCACCACTGAGCTCAACTCTGTTCCGCTGCGGGATGCAGCTGTCGCTTCAGGCCCGAAGATTCTATCGTTCGGCCACCCCCCCGATTCGACCTTCCACAGCAATCTTGCGGCCGCGCCGGCGCCGGAAGTGATTCCCAAGTGGGGCTCGAAGAGGAGTCACGATGACATGCTCGGAGCAGGCCCCAAGAGAGGCAGGACGGCCTTTAACAATCAGGAGCACATTTTGGCGGAGAGGAAGCGAAGGGAGAAACTTAGCCAGCGTTTTATCGCTCTCTCTGCGATTGTTCCAGGTTTAAAGAAGGTACGCACGTAAGAAAAAGGAATTGAGATTCTTTTTCTTGCGCAGTGTTATCTTTTACGAGATATATATATAGCTGATCATATCTCTAGCTATACTATACATATGATCTCCAACTTTCTTTCCGATGCCCGATTTAGATGGACAAGGCTTCTGTTCTTGGGGATGCCATCAAGCACCTGAAGCAGCTACAGGAGAAGGTGCGGTCTCTGGAAGATCTAGTTGCAAAAAAGAGCATCGAGTCTGCAGTGCTTCTGAACAAGTCTCATCTTTCTAAAGTTAACGACTATGATATTGACGATACCTCGTTCGCTGGCGAGTCGCTTCCACAGATCGAAGCCAGAGTATGCGATAAGTCCATATTGATCAAGCTTCAGTGCGAAAACCACAAAGGAGCATTGGTGAGAGCCATTTCTGAGATCGAGAAGCTTCATCTCTCTGTGGTCAGCACGAGTGTCATGGCTTTCAGTAGTTCCTCTCTCGACATCACCGTAATGACTCAGGCAAGATTCGTCTCAACTGGTCCTTTTCCTTTCGGGTGTACGTAGTTTTACGTGCGATTAACATGAATTTGTCGCTGCGGGCGGTTATTGGCAGATGGATGAGAAATTCTCCATGACAACCAAAGATTTGGTGAAGCAGTTGAACTCAACTTGCAGACAATTCAAGTGACGAGGAAGAACGGATATTTCCTTTTTAACCAGGTCATTTGTCGTCTAGTCTCTGAAGATAATTAAGGATTGCTAACTCCCAGAGAACTCCAATCAATCACCACCATTTTTTTCATCTAGATCTAGTTTTTGCTGCTTGGCTTTTTCTATTCTTTTCAGTTGATATTTTTCTTCTTTTCTCACATCTCCATCCTTGATTAAGCTAAACTTTTCATGTTGTAGAGGGAGGAGACGAATGCCATTTTTGTCTACTATTTTTCTAGAACCTTCTTGGGGAAGTTTACTTTTCGTAACCTTTTTTTATCCTCCCCTTGCTCAAAGGCATTCTAGTGGTTTTTTTTTTTTTTTTATTTATCTCTGGGAAATAACAATCTCCGTTTCATTATAATTGTAATGATCCCCTTTTTTAGGCTACATATAAATGTTTATCACTTGTATTTTTCTTTGGGATCTTGTAATCATCTTGTAAAAATTTGGTTGAATAATAAATAAATATTTGAAAGGCTATTTTCTATCCTTCTTAAACTTCCTTAAAAATATAAAGGAAGTTAATGCATAAAAAGATATTTAAAAATTAAATCGGAAATCCGCATTTGAAATTGTGAGAGAGCCCGTTTAAACAATAAAGTTACCAAGGAACACAACACTACTCGTAAGTCATGAGTCATGACTGCTCGGACGCTAGGGTTTCGGTGACGTCGTCACTCTTCTTCGTCGGCCGAGCTGTAACATGGTGAGTTGAGTAGTCCTTTCTTATTCTTTGTCGATCGCCATCTTTTTCTTTCATAGATCTTGAATCTATGTTTTTATCTTCATATTTCTCTATGAATCTTCTATTTTTTACTTGTTTGTTTGTTTCTTGTTGATAATTTTTTGATTCTCCATTTTATTTACTTTGAACTTCCAAATCCACATAGCTATGCTATATTGCTACCAGCGACCAAAATCTAGTTTTATCCAATAATATTTATTTTATTGTGTCATTCGACGAATTTATTAGAAGTTTTTGTTTTTATTTTTTTAATTGACACCAATATTCAAGCCATTCCACTAATTTTAGGATGATTAATTCGGTCCAACATGGTGAGAGGAGTCTCTCTTTATTCTTCGTAGATCTCGAATCTAGCTTTTATTTTAATACTTTTATGTGGATCTTGTTTAGTTTTCTGATAGTTTTTTTGGTCTTCCTTATTTTTGATCGACCTTCATTCAGATCTCTCTTTCCTTCTTCGTTTTACATGGATCGCCTAGTTTTCAGTTTGTTTGTTTTCTTTTGTCGATATTAGGTAATAATTTAATCCGTCACTCTCTCTTTAGAGCACCGAGGTTGTGTATCCTAAGCCATACGGCTTTGGCCGACGCCCAGCTGACAATAACCATACTGGATCTGATCCAACAATCTGCCAACTATAAACAACTCAAGAAGGGTGCTAATGAAGATTCTTGATTCTCCATTTTATTTATTTATTTATTTATTTTCGGCTTCCAAATCTACATGGCTATAGGGTTTGTTTTGTTTGCCAACAGCTACAAAGAACAGGGGCATCTCGGAGTTTGTTGTGATGGCAGCTGATACGGAGCCCATTGTAATCCTGCTTCATCTTCCCTTGCTTGCCCAAGACAAGGTATACATTTCTTTTGAAGATTATTGAACATCTTCTACCAGTACTGTTTTATATTTCTTACAGCAGTTTGATAAATATTCTGATTAATCAGATTTTTTCAGTATGATTTGGACTGTGCGCAGGGATGCAATTTATTTTTATCTTATGTTGGACATATTAGCTTGTTTACTCTTTACCCTCTAGGTAATGCTCCTAGCAATGAATCATGTCACTTATGCTTGTTAAATTATCTTTTCATCAATATTATATTGCATCATTGTGTTTTGAGGACCGTCAGATCAAGTGTCATACTCATACAACGGTTTCATTGTGAGATGATAGATTGGGAGGTTACATTGATAAAGTATACACCTGGTTTCTGTCATATTTTGGTGTGTTATTGGGTATGGTTAGTCAATCAGATAACTAAAAGGTTTATCCAATAAGTGGAAGTAAATACACTGTTCATAAAACCCCTATTTAGCTTGTTAACAGTTAACTATGATAGGTTTGACTATTGGAATGATCTCAATCAGCAATTGTCACAGCGATATGAGTATTTCTATATAAAAAAATTTCCTTTGAAAACTAGGTTCTTCGAACCATATATATTTGTCAAGGCAGACCCTCTCTTTCTTGTTATTAGTTTTTTTTATCTTTTGTTCTTTTGAGATAATGATTTTTGTCTCAGTTGCTCCCTGCCTCTAAAAAGCATTATACATTTTTCAGTTCATTTGATTTCAAAGAAATTCTCCATTTGTTTTATTCTTTATTATATGACTAGATCCATTTGATGGCAGGATAGTGTATATCAGTGTAATGCTCTTTTATGTTGCATTTCTCATAAAAAAATGTTTCCTCCCAAAGTGATTTTTTGGGACTAATGGGCAATTGGAATCAACCTTAATTTTTAATATGGTGTTTTGACAATCATTTTTCTCATATTTCTACTCAAGAATCATCAGTTTTTGTTTGGTCTTTTCGTGTTTGATCAGTTGGGTATCTTTCTTTTTGTGAAAATTTAGTTAGTGCTTTTAGATGCATTTCTTTAAGACAAGGTAGAAGTCCTGGTCTTTTGTATTTGTTGCTTCTTGCTATCTTGATTTTTGCGTGAATCTGGTTGGAGTTTACATTCTTAAGACAACATGTACTTGAAATTTAAGATTGATATAAAACATGCTATGATTAGGAGCTGCACTTCTTGCTCATCATGGTTTTCTCAACACTTCTTCAGTCAGGATTTATCGTTTATTTCTTTGGTCGACTAGATTTTTTCCTTCTTGAAAGCATTGTATGGTTTGAAATTTTTCTTTCAAAATCTATATACTTGGCTCAATTTTAATGTGATTCTCCAGCTCTTTTGGGCCTACTTTGATGATTTGATACAATCTAGAGCAGGTTACTGTGTATCGGTGCAATGCTCTTTTACAATGCATTTATCACTGAAAATGTTTCCTGCCAAAGTGATCTGTGGCAAATGGGCAGTTGGGACAAACACAAGTTTTATTCGGTTGTCTCAACAATCATTTTCCTCATATTCCAACCCCAAAACACCATTGGTTCTTGTTTGTTTGGATGGTAGACATACCTTCATGACTTATTTCCCTTGCTATCTGTGTTACTCTATTTTGCAACGACAAGCGTGCATATATATATATATATATATATTCAATGCAGCTATTTTTAGCTGTATTAATTAATGAATTATTGGCATTAATCTGGACAGAAATTAATGGTCTGCATTCAATTAATGAGTTCTTGTCCTTAACGTTAACATGAATGATTTCTGTTTTCTCAACCGAGATAAACAGAATGCTAGTCTTTTCTTATTCTATTAATCATTTGTCATTTGATATGTTCATCATGGTCTTCTTCCTTTTAGACATGAGATTTAGTTAATAATGGTTTCTGGCTTCTTACTATAGATTTCTAAATTAATGGATGTCGCAATTGTTAACCCTTGTGTAGTGGATCAGCTAAGGAAGCATCGCGTTGATGCAGAATGCACCCTATGTTTTTCTGCCATCCAAACAAGCCCATTGTCGAGCTTGTGGAGTTACAAGGCCTGTTATAGCTATCAATGAGGGAAGCTAGTGGAAATCCCAAACACAGCAACTCAAGGTGAGCTTGTTTATATTGTCTCTTGGTCCGGTGTAGATTTTGGTAATCTGAACAGCTGATAGGTTTTCATTTTGTCCGTTGTTGGCTTGTTCATAGTGATTGTCATGGCAATATATTCATCGGTAGCTGCTGATTTGAAGCTATAGACATTTCAGCATGATTGACTTTTGTGCAGGAAGCTGACTGAGACAATGGTCGGATGCTATGTTGATCGCCATTACCATTTCTGTTATCCTTGCCAATTTTTGTGGAGTATCAGTATTGTAGTATCTCGTCTTGTATTTTTTGAAGCTTGTTTTTCCTCTTTTTGTTTTTGAGAGAGAGTCGGGGCGAATGATATTTTTATTTTATTTTGTTTGTAGAGTCGACGATGGCTGCAACGTCATTAAAAGCCGGTCGGGAAGAATGATGGGCTTGCGAAGATGTCTTACTTCTGCTATTAATACAATCTAGTAAGTAGTATCCATCAATAGCCAATTTCGGCCCTATAACTACCAATTACCACTTTATTAATAATCCAAAAGCAAGCCCATTTCTTTAGCCCATTACCAGTGGATTTGGTTCTTATTATCAGCCCAAATTCTTGGTCCATTTATCACCCAATTACCGCGTCGTCATGAGATTCCGCTTTAACGGCCTAAAGTCTTGTCCAGTCTACAGCCCATAAAGACACGTGCTTAAGCCTATTAACGGCCCTCTTCATCCTAAATAATGTACGCACCAGCCCAACTAGAAGCCCATTTAAAATATACGGCCTAACAGCGTTCATGGGCCAACATAACGGCCCATTTCGAATATTTACGAACATTTAAAGGCCTATTAGCAGCCCACTTAACGTCCCATTTGGAAAATGCACGGTCATCTTTATTTTATCAAACGCCTGTTTGGCCCAACTAAAGACCCATTTAGGATATCTTAGGCCGATTAACGTCCCGCAAATGTCAATTTCGGCCCATTTACGTTTGGTTTGTTCGACATAAATTAGGCCTGTTACCGGCCCAATAATAACCTGCTAAGGAGTAAAAAATAAAAGGTCAGGAGCGTTGTCGGCCCATTCGAAGCTATCAAGAGCACTAATTACATGCGATTTGCACGTCAGGAGTCCACTAAACGCGAGATGAAGCCCCTTAACAAGCTGTTCAAAGGGCACTAAACACACTAACGGCCCACTCGCGCCTGCCTAAAAGCATATTAAGAACAGCTTATGACTTACTATCGACCCATTAACGGTGTATCAACAACAACCCACAAGTGGCCGAATAACGCAGTGTGGGTGTTATTGATATGGAACAGCACTTCAGTAGGCCACTGACGACCCATCAGTAGCTTAATAACAGGTCGGCAGCAGTCATTAACAGGTCTATCAGCTGTCCATATGCAGACCATCAATATAATCTGTTCTTTAGCACCCCTTTTAATGTTTTTACAGGACCTAGCCCACCGGTAATCCAATAGAGCCACTTGATAATCCTTTCTTCAATAACTCAGCCAATTTCTGTCCCGGAACTTCGAAATCCCATCCCGGTGCCAGTAGAAAGCCCAAACAACCTACAGATGCCCAAAGTAAACAATTCAGTCGACTACAGATTAGTACAATTATGAGATGGTAAATTGAAAAGAAACAAAAAAACTTCAATTCATCATATCCACCAGTCTTACTACGATTATGATTTCTTCAGGCTAATTATTATTGACCCTACGCTGCAGATAGTATATCATTCATCCGGCTGAGAGGATTGCCGCATGTACACCTACATTTGGTTATGTCCACCAAAATGAGAAACAAGCGACAAGAAAAGAAGCCATACTTTATGAAATATTCACGAGTGATTTTGTTTGGTCATGCCTTTGCAACTGATATATGCCAGCATGAAAGCAGCCCGATGGAAAACTCCATTCCACTCCAGGAATAAATTGCTCAGCTCAGCTTCCCAACTTGATCGAATTCCAACAGGATATTCGATTTCCTGTTCTTTTACAGCTCGGTCAGTTTGCCGTAATGCTGAAGTGATGAAGGATACCAGCAACATTAGTATCAGCACCAATAGCAAGTGGATCCAAATAGAACTTAGAGAGAAAAAAGAATTACGTACCTTTACTGGACAATAATATGATACAAGCCTGCACAACCTGATACAAAATCAAAAATTGAAACAACACAATCTGAATCTAGAAATGAATGGCACTAATTGACCAATTTACCAACTAAATTAAGTTTTAAAAATGTTGATTAACTTTTGTTGTGTGACACAACAATTTTGTTTTAGTTTAATTAATATTAAACCATACATTAAATATTATTATAGTGCCCCAAGTGACACTACCTATTTACCAGATGATAAACAAAACACGACTCAAATCAATTGGCCACTCAATTTTAACCATTGGACCAGTCCAACTAGATGGCTCAACAGAACCTAACCAAATTGACTGGCTAAACTAAGTTGCTCTGGATGCCAATTAATGAACAGTCAGTCCAACTAGCTCATACAACTCAACCCAATTGGCTCATGCAGTGAACCAGGCCTGAGGGGCTCAACCAAATACCAATCCATCCTAGATGTTTGGTTCAATCGGCTTGTACTAAATCTGAATGACACATTAGATGCGTACAAATCCATCAACTTGACTGGACTGATATTTCCAACCAACCGAAGCCTGATAGGTCAGCTTTGTAAGACCCACTAGCTTTCTGGATTCAAAATATATGCTTAGTGGTGGATTAAGCAGAGTAAAAAAAATGTATTCTTTAAAAATAACAAAATAAACAAGGAATAACTAGTTCTTATATGGAACTAAATTTCCAAGGAAATTAGTGTTCTAAGTTCATTTTCATAATCCAACTTGAGAATACTTAAGGGCAAGAAAACCAACAAATTGATGATCTAAAAACCAAGGTGACACCAAATAGCCAGGTTTATAGAGTTTATGGAAAGTGTCTATCTTTAGAATCCCTTACCTAACACTCTATACAACAACACTAAACCGTAGTGGTGGTTCAACTCAGAGTAGTCAAACTCTTTAGGCTGTCATGGACTCATGACAGTGGGTTAAGGCATAACCTAGAAATGGAAATAAGCCAAGGCAAAAACTCAAAAGATTTATAAATCTGAGCTGGCAGCAAGCCGCAGAAGAATTAAAAAAATATCAAGAAAGAATTTATTATTTTATTTATTTCTCTTTTTGTGCATTTTTGCTATATCTAATTTTATATATTATTAAATTAGACAATATGTAATATTTTAATGACTACATTTATATATTATGAATAATTATTTTATTTAACTATTTTTAATTTATTTACAATGTAATTAATAGATTAAATTTTTTCAATGATTAAATATCACTCTTACTCCAACTCATTATCATTATATAACAGGCAACATATTATGTTAACATCTTATTAATACATTATACCAAATAATATATTATAAAATGAAATACTAATTCTAGATACCAATTTATATCAGAAACCAAACCACAATATATTATAGTCTGAAAAGAATAACGCTGTTAATATTTGCATGCAGACAAAAAAAAAAAAATAGGAGAAATTATTATAGTGACTTCAACCTAACAAATCTCAAACTTTAAGCTTAGTAACTTCTCAATATATAATTAAGTTCAAGTGCAAAAATCTAAGTCTGACAAGTCCATAAAGCCGTTAATTAAAATAAAAAAAAAAGCTCAAATCAATTGAAAACTTGCAAATTATTTTAAAGATTCATTTTAATATGAAGAGGGATTGATGGATCGCTCACCTATAACAAGAGCAGCAGGTCGGCGTTGTTTGGCTAGGGATACGTGTACCGGCGAAGATGATCAAAATGCTGATGGGTACATCTATTGCGAAGGCGATCTTCCAATTGATATCCAACACCAGAACACACCAGAACACACCAGAAAATAAAGTAAGAACGAACAATAGCACAAGGGAATCCATTTGCGCGAAGATACAAAAAGATAAAAGAGGGGGTCGATGGATCATTCACCATAAAAGCCATTTTGTCAAACGCCGTTGAGGATCAGAACGGCTGGGGATTAGATCTAGATCAAACTGGAGGATGCTTAACGTGAGCAGCAGGTTGGTGTTGTTTGGCTAGGGATCCGTCCAACGAAGACGATCAAAACGCTGAAGGGTAGATCTATTGCGAAGGCGATCGATCTTTCAATTGATTATCCAACACGAGAACACACCAGAAAAATAAAATAAGAGCGAACAATAGCACAAGGAAATCGCGAAGATACAAAAAGACAAAAGAGGAGGTCGATGGTAATTTACCATAAAGCCGCTCGGTTCCTTGGCTAGGGTTTTGTCAAACGCTGATCAGGATCAGAACGGCTGGTAGATTAGACCTATTTCCAAGGCGATCGATCTCAGAATAGATCAAACTGGAGGATACTCGATGGATGACTGGCGGTTGATCGAGATTCTTAGATCTCGAGGTAGCAGGCCTCGCAGGTCGATCTCCCAATTCATCTAAGGGGTGGATGACCGGCGATGATGGACATGCTTCGACTGTACAAATGCAGATCCGAGGTTGCCGAAGCGGTGGAAGGCAGCGACGCCTCACGGCGAGGGCAAGCGGTGGTCGCGATCCATTTTGAATTCAAGAAAACAGAACCTGATTCCTCATAATGTGAATCCGGTTCAAGTTGTGTGGTTCGATACTAATCGAGGTGCACTTCAAAAATTAAATAAATCCGGTTCACTTAATTTATGAAAGTTTTCATAGTAATACATCAGAAGTACAATTCTAATCAACCAATCAACCAACACATTTTTTTTTAATAATAGGCCACACAATTAAATTCAATTAAAGATAAAGATCTATCAGCACTAACATTTTAATGCTCCAATATAATATGATATTGAGTGTCCCATGAGTTCGGGCTAATTATATTAGTTCTCGTGATTTATTTTTTTCGTGTTAATTTTGAGACGAACTGACGGAGACGTTGGGGGTGAGCGTTTCGTCTTTAACCACCATGAGTGTCCCATGAGTTGATATTTAAGTTGTAAATTATTATAGGAACAGGAATCCCCAAAAAATAATTTTAAAAAAAAAAATCTCTTCTACATCGCTCGATTATTATAATACAATTATTATAGTTTATTATTTTCATCGGGCTAGAAGACCAATAGTGAAGAACATTAGATAATATATTAGAGTTAATTTTTAATGTTGATCTTTTCCGTACAAAAAATTACTATAATAAAATAAATATCTTCCATAATTTATTTTCTTTCAAAAATTAAAAAAAAAAATCGTCTGATGACTTTACCCTCCAACATTAGATAACATATCCCCGCTGAAACTAGTTTAGAATCCTTCCCTCCGTCATCCTGTACAAGTACCTTCTGTAAACTTGTACTTTCTGCAGAAGTAAACAGGGACTAAATCCATTTCACCATTAATGCCACGTAATAGTTTTAGTAGTTAGTAGTTAGAGGGTAAAACGATGAGTTCTTGATCTTGAAAATGTTCCAGACATTCAGAGAGAGTAAACCAGAGGGAATGAAAATTTCCTCGTACCATCTTATCAATACCTCCAGATTAAAACAGTCACATAAGCAATTTTAATGCAATCAACATTCAATCTAACTCATCATCAACTATTCATGACATATCAGTGATTGATGCCAAACCTTATATTCCAATAGCAATGGCGATACTGTGGCTGAATAGTAAAGCAAATTCAGCTGGGTGGAGGAACTCTGTAATATGCAGGAACAGTTGCAGGGAAAAACATTTGCCGAACCCCTTCTGCCTTTATGATAGGAAAAATTATACCTGATGCACTCTGAAAAAAGAAAAAAAGAAAATGGAAGGATGATGAAGAGCATTGATAAAATGGATCCACAAGCAGCCACATCCAGCAATGTTTGTCACCGATCATTGATCAGAAAGTTTATCACTTACAGAAATCAGTCTAGCTCCAATCCACAATCCCTTGAGAGACGGAAATGGCAGAAGCAAGCGTCCAACCCCGTAGACTGCGACAGCAAAGAAGTGAGCGACCAAACTCATTGGACGAGGATTAAGACCAGAGAGTAAGGCGATTGGTCCACTCGAATAGATGCCTCCAAGACTCAGGTAGTCAAAACAGGCTCGTCGCATTTCGTTCCTAGCTCTGTCAGGAGAGGCACTGAAAACCTTGTACAAGGCACCTGCCAATGTGTTTATCGTAGAAGCCACCGGCTGCAAGTAAAATATATGAGCTTTCAAAGCGTGAATGACGTTCAGCATTGCCAACGGTCAAAAATAGAAGAAATGGCAACGGAGATTCCTTACTTTTCTTAAGGTGTAGAAAGATTCCAGGTATCTGCAAAGAGAGGATGCATCATGGAGATCATGGAGAGGCCTCAGGAGGTCCCGAAGCACAACAATATCAGACAAGGCGACTGTCATTCCGCCACCAGTGAGCGGGTGACGCATATTAAATGCATCCCCTAACAAGAGGGCTCCGGGTGTGGGATGTGGAGCAGCCGGCATACTTCTGTTTGGCATAGATCTAATGCTTCCTTTATCAATGGCCTCAATAAAAGCAGCATGCAGTTCAATTGGAACCTGAATCAGCCAATACGAAGTTAGTTTTTTCGTTGTCGATTAGTTGTTAACTGAAGCAATTTTTACAGGAATTCTGGTGCCAAAGTAAATTCATGTAACTGATTCTAAAGTACCTGAGGTGCCACGACAGTCTTCAGATAATTTGCCATTTCACCATTAGCAACAGAAGGTACCTTATTTCCAGGTATATCGACCAGACAGCGAATTTCGGTGCTACTTATTGGGTAAAACAGTATTGGTGAAGGATCTCCTAAGATGACATGCCCGTGGTTCGGAAATGGAAGAAGACAATTTTCGAGAACCAAACCAACAAAGCAAGAAGGCACATCAACCTGAGGAAAGAAAGAAATAATGAATTGCAGCTCACAATTAATTTCAAATATCTATGATGCTAGCTTACGTCTTGCACAAAAACACATGAAATTTGGAGTATCCGATACCGACATAGATCTAATTATCTAAGCGTCCACCATCTCATTTTTTAATTTTTTGAACACACGTCTGAATGTTGGTGTCAGATTATAAGGGTAGAGTTTTATGATAAATAGCATGAAAATAAATCAATATACTTATTGGCAAGAACAAAGGACAGTCTTTTACCTTCGGAGAGCAAAGTCTACGTCTCAGATTTGAGAAGCAACCATCACACACAATTGTAAGTGGTGCAAAAGCTTTACACTCTTCGCCAGATTTAGTCTTGTAAGCTACTCCCTTAACTGTTCCATTTTCTTCAATCAAGGACGTGACTGTTCCCTGCTCCAGCTGGACACTGGAAGAAAGGTTGACAATCTACTTGTAAGTACAAAAGTAAAAAATATGTAAACTAAATTGGTATAAATATGCATTCAATGCGATGAAGTAAATCTTGAAGATGTATTGCATAGATAGATCAGGCCAATGAACAAAGCACTATCAAGAACTAATGGAAGAAAGATGCATTTTGTTTTCCTTATGCAATACATTGCTATAGGCCTATAGCTAACATAGGAAAGACCATATCCTGTAAGAACTTGTCAGGGTTTCCCAAGTCAATAGGTTAATAAAAGCCACTTAAACACATTATTGAGGCTTGTGTATATATATCTTTGTGAATTAGTCATCATATCCAAGGTTCCTTTTATCTCCCTATTCCACTCTGTGAAAGTCTTAAATGAAGAAACTCTTTACACGTAAACTAAATATTCCCTTTACTAGCTTGTATTGAAACAAAGATCCGGGTATGACATTAAAAGTGTAAAATTATTCAACTGAAGATCATAAATAGATATATTCAGAAGTCTACAAATGGATTGATGGTTACTTAGCCAAGGATGCTGCTTTCTCTCGCATCCTTTGGATGAAACGGCCATTATGGAAGCTCCTACCAGCAACATCAGCATGTTGCTTTTCCAATGGGTACGAGAGCCTGGTGCTTTTCCCATCTTTAAAAAGGGCGTAACCGACTATTCGTTGAGCATCAATTTCACCAACACAGTCTGAGACAAATACGGAGAAGATGAGAAGATATCAGAAAAGACATTGAACAAAAACATAAATTAGGTAATTAGTCATTTTCCTCCAAAAGAACGTGAGAATTGTTGAGAAGCAAAATGAAGTCTTCAATGTTGGCAAAATCATTAGGGTGCGGTGCCAGCACAAAAAAACATTGAAATTCAATTAACACTGATCGATTTGATGGATTACCTTCGAGGTCCAATTCTAATAATTTTAGGTAGCCTCCAGGTTGCAAAAGTTCACCGACAATTCTGTCAGGTTCAGACAAATCTCTCTCGATTACATGCACACGTCTACCATCCTGCAAATAAGAGTAAAATCAATCACAACCATGAAACTACTTTCTAATCTTAGATCATAGTGCATTTTCTCAACCATCAGAATATGCATAAGTAGTGAGAAAAAAATCAAATATGACATCAAATTGACTGGTCAGATGCATATCATTGACAACAAATACATTAGATTGTGAGCCCATTACCAACCACTGTGATTCCAATATATTCAACATTGTCTGAGTTGTCTCTATCTTTTGTACAGTAATTACATTCCTCTGTCTTGTATATGATACTGGGTTCTTTTCATATCAACCTGAAATATTATTGTTTCCAGTCTGCTCTCTTGTTAGCATTGCGAAGAAATTGATCAGCAAATTGGAAGTACTGCTAATGTAAGCTCACTGTCTTCTGTGAAAATTGCAACAGTCCTCGGAAAGTGTACCTCATACAGTGATGGCGCCAGGCATGTTCATAATTCCGAGAGATGACAGTTTGCCATTTGATAAACTAGCAACGGAAGTAAATTGAACAACATAAATGACTTATGCAATTTACATAGAAACCCACGATTTTTTTCGCAGTCTCTTACAACAATCTACTCGGGAGCGAGGAGTGCATTTTCTTCACAAAATGTAAGTTTTCCACAAAAGTGAAACACAGCTCTCGAGCACAAACACTAATTTACACTCGTCATAAACAATTATTCTCACTCGACACTCAAAGGGGGAAAACACAGGGGATGAAAGCATAGATAACTAATGAAAATTAGGAGCGCTAGTAATACATTAAGCATAATTTTCTCATCTAAAAAATAAATAAAAGATTTAAGGCTAAAGAAATCAACTTACAAAACCCGAGATATATTCAAAGGAGAAAAAAAAATGGGCTAAATTTTTATAAAAGGGAATAAATATAGAAGATTGCCCTATTTCCTGTCGTTATCGAAGAATTCCAAACGTAATTCTGAAAAATCGAAGAGCGAAGCAAAGGCACGTCTCACCTTCCCAAGCGTGTACGCTAGAGCAGAGCCAGCAACTCCAGCGCCGACGACGATAACGTCTGTTCCGGTGCCTCCCTTTCCAGCGCGAATAGCACAGGAACTCCGGTTTACCGGAGCCAAGTGAGCCTTCCGCTTGCACCTCCAGAACCCTACCAGCAGAAAAAACATTAGGATCGAAGCCATGACTGTTCCCAGGAGGTACTGATCCGCCATCGCCTACTCCCCTGGAAGAGAAGCCTCTTCTACTTCGCGCTGACCACAGAAGCACACCGATCGCTTTCTCTCTCTCCCTCCCTCTCGTCGTCGTGGAGCTTTTTGTTCGCTACGTAAATAGACTTGCAATGAGAATATCATACTCCGCTCTTATCTCCACCTACTTTGCTCCGCCCCGTGCCATTTGTGAGAATAATATTGTAAAAAAGAAATATTCTATTATTTAAGTTATTCACTCTTACCTTATAAATTGTATTTTACCTTTTTTTTTTTATCTTTGCAACTTTATTCTTGAGTTGAGCTTAACGTCATTAGAACTACAAGATGAAAATTTTGTCTTGTTTGTGTATTTTTTTTAAAAAAAATATACCTTCTAAAACTTTTAAATCATTAAAAAACTATAGAACATGTTAATTTGTTTGTCTTTCTTTGAAAGGTTTTCGGGTTTCTAGATCCTTCTTCTTAATTAGCTTGCCTTACTTTGACGTGACCCGATACCAAAATGACAAGTTGGCATGTTCTCTGTTCGGCTAACTGCCAGCTGTTTTTATGTAATACGTGGCACCACGCTTGCCTTAGATAAGCAGGACGAATCTCCACCGTCGACGGAGCCATCCGGAATCAATCTACATCGATATACTTTGCGTGAGAATCATCAAAATATCTTTCACATTTTATCTAACTATTAAATCTTATTTTATTCTATTAGAAAAAGTAAATTAGCATATATATAATGTATTTATTATATGTCAAAATTAATATGTAAAAATGAGAGTTAAAATTAGAGTATATAATACTTTTAAATTTTTAAAAATGTTCTTTAAAATATAATGTAAATTTTGAAAGAAAAAAAAAATGGAAATGTGCTTTTGTTTAGATTTTGAGTTTGGTCCTTTTTTTTTATATTTATTTTTCATATTTAATTTATAATAAATTAAACAAAAAATGTGCGTTGGAAACAAGTCCTCGTGTTGGATTAGATTGCCTCACATTTTAGTGGTTCAACCACTTCCCAATATCCTGAAATTGATTCCTGTCGCAATCGACAATTATGTCGTCTTTTATTGGCCGGCAAAAAATGGATATGAATTACTATTAAAAGAATATAAAAATTGATTCATTATTTATTTTTCTCAAGTTGCATTAAAACAATGGAGATGCAAATAAAAATCCATATATGTAATTTTATCTTTATCACTGTAGTATGAAGTTAATTGTGCCGGTCTTTATCAATCAATTATCGAGTCAGTTGAATTGAATCTCACAAGAGGAACTATCACACTAAAAAATGAGGACAACAAAAAAAAGAAAAAGTATCTATGAGATAACACTAGAAAAAACAAAAGGGACTAAAAAAAAATACCAATTTGTGAACATGTAAAAGGATATTAATTCTTAAAGTCATAAAACGTTAATTTAATACAAGCCTTGAAAATTTATAATTTTATAAAATAATTATAAAATTGATCTTTGAATAATTATAAGAATAATCCATACTCTCATTATTATTTTTTTATAATTATAATGTTTTTATTATTATTATATACTTAATTATTATACACTTATATTTAGAATTAAACGAGAAAATACTATTAAATTAAAATTCGGTGAATCTCAACATGCTTTAGTTGGTATAACGAACGGAGCACAGGGAGTGTACTTTTCAAAATAAAGACAAACTTTTGAATAAAATAATCCTTTAATCTATTTAGACAATATCAAAGTAAGAAGTAATACTTTACGCTACCATACACAATATGAAAACTGTATAGGTAGATATAATACAATTAACTCCAAAAACAGTCAAAATAAATTCCAAAACATTTTACACATAATTAATACAATTAACTCCAAATATATATATTTATATATACATTATTATTACAGGTAGAGTAAGCATTCATGGCACAACTCATATCAGACTTAAAAAGTTGAATGAGACTGAACAAAATTATGAGACCTAAATAAATGCAACAAACTATTGGTACATTTATTACACCATCCAACAACATAATTAATTGTGATGGCATTTGTATTTTACACACATGACCAAATTAACAGAGAAAGAACAGATGAAGCAATATCTCGGTCAATACACATCCCCTCTGGAAAATGGTGCGTTAAAGAAGGAGCTTGAGAATGTGCCACCGCCATTTGGAAGTAGAGACAGGAAGCAAATCAAGGCCAAGACAAAACCCCAAGCGTAGCGGTTGTCGCCAAGCGGAGTTATTTCGTCCTTCGCCGGGAGTTCTTCCCCACCGCGGAAGAACGTAGCAAATAGGCCCCAGGCTAAACAGAGCACACTGCCACTGAGACCACCTATTCCGAGGAGCAAGGAAGTCGCAAATGATAATAGTGTTGCAGTATTCCTTCCAAAAATAGCCTGCGTGATACGCCCTCCTTCGAGCCTTCCGCATGGTAGTAGGTTCAATGATGTCACAACTATCCCTGCAACATACATTGTCATTGTTATTGTCATAGTTGAGAAAATCTAGAGGGGCAATAAAATTTGATTGAAGCTACATCAAGATTCTGGAGGTATAAAAGAAACTTTTGAAGTATCTTTTTGGAAGGAAAATTTAACATTTAAGATTAGAGTTTGTTTACTCCAAGCGATGGGATGAAAAAAAAAACAAAAAAAGAGGAATCAGCATGCATGAATTCTAGATAAATATGCACACAAATATTGATTAATTAATCCTTTAATTTTGTTTACTTTTTGGATAGATAAGTGAATGAATTCATTATTTTCTCTTCCATTTTCGGTTTGATAAAAACCAATTGATTCAACTAGTTTTTGACCGGTTTACATGTCTATCTGGTCCAATTCAAGGAACAGACCTGACGAAAACTAAGTTTGACTCTTTCCAATTGGACCGAATTATTCAGTTCAAGTTTAATAATAATGCAAGCGACTTGTTCGGACAACCCCAGCCAACTAGTCCACCCACTCGGTCCGACTAACCTATCAAACTCAATCAATCAACTCATTCACCACAACCCATTTGATTGACCTGATACACCATTTCCAGTCAGTTGGCCCATTCAATCTGTTCAGCCTGACCAGCTCGACCAACTCATTTTACCGTTCAATCGAATTGCCCCAATTGACCTGACTTATCCGTCAAGCTTCACTCAACCTCACCTACCAGAACTTTGATGTTAGGAATTATATTTGCAAATATAAGATCTATATGCTTTAATCTAGTCTATTGTGGCTTTAAGATTTATATGCTTTCCTTGTCATTCTCAATTAATTCCTACACATTCTGCAAACATAATTTTCTTGACAGTTGACAATGTCAACAAATCATATAGATCTTAAAGCCGTCGATAGACCACGCTAAGCATATTAGCGCTTGAAAAAATTTGAAAACTAAAGCAGCGAAAGAGGTTTGACAACCAAGTTATATCCCAGAAGGCAAAAAAAGAATAGCAGCACAACTCTATGAAGAACCAGTATACCTAAAAGTCCAGCGAAAGCAAGAGGATCAACAGGTACTCCAACTCCTTCAAC
>JBBUKS010023514.1:0-11505 GCA_038050645.1 Hedychium gardnerianum
ATGTCAGTTATTTAGTCAATTAGAAGACATAGGATTGAATGGAGATCAACGTAGCATACTCATTCGAGGACGGAGTTAGGCATCGGGGTCGAGGGGTGAAGGAGATGATTCTTGCTGCCGGAGATGAGCTTGAGATTGAGGATGCCAAAGCTGAAGGCATCAATCTTTGTTGAGAGTTGGTCGCGCACAATGTACTCATGTTGGTAAAAAGTGAAACACTTGTCCCAGCGTCTCCGTCAGTCCGTCCCAGGATCAACACGGAACGCATAATGTACTCGATCAGTCTTGACGTGGGTGCTCAATATCATTAATGGCTAATGATATATAATATCCGGCCTGGTATAGGTCAGTATGATATGCCTATATAATTTCACCCCGAATTAATTCAGTCATCTTGTTAAGTCACTATTTATCTAGGCGAGCTGAGTCAAACTAAGCTAAGTTGAACTAAGTTGCCGACCTATCAGCCTACCGACTTTTCGATGCATCAATCTGCTAATCTAGTACAACTTGTCAACTAATTTGATTTATCGAATTAATCTGACCTACTAATTTAGTCCAACCTATCAAACTAGTCCGACCTAGTCCGACTTGTTGAGTTAGTCCAACTTGTTAGGCCAAGCCCTCTGAGTCATCCGAGCTCATTTAGCCGAGAACTCAACAGACTACAAGGACGCATGAGCCATGGTATGTTCCTCATTTCTCTTTTTTTTTTTTTTTTTCATTCTATTATATTATTTAAGGCATCCTGATAACTTAATGAATCTCACTAGATAACTTGTTCTTTGACACATGTTATTCCTCGTAGAATCCACCACGTCGGAAAATTATATTCTATGTAAAAGAAGAAAAATCTTATAAAGCATTTGAAAAAAAAATTGTCAAAAATTAAAAGATGTTTTTAAAAACACCTAAAAATTATATAAACTTTTTTCAAACGTTCGCATGACAACATTAAAGTTGTTATAAAAGCGATCAGGCACTGCTCGTAAAATATTGGGCCTCCAAACGCAGCCCACTTGTAATATCGATAATGTCGCATGGTATCAATTTGATCGGAGAGCTCGAAGATCCCAGGGCAAGGCGGTGGCGGCAGGATAAACACGGACATCACAATCGCTGCGAAGTCGGAGTACTCGGGCGATAGATCGCAACTCGCCCTTCACCAAGACTGCTGCCAACTTCACCATCACTGACGTCTCCGTATCTATCTAGTACCTTTCTCCCTTTGTCCTTCTGATTTCCTATTTGAATTATTCAATTAGGGTTATGGATACTGCTTCTCGTTCTATCATGTTATATTGTTCCATAATCTCCTGTACTCCTCATGTCGGCCTTCATTTAAATTGCTAGATTTGATGCTTACATGTTGCTGTAGTGTTCATAGAATAAATTTAAAATTTTAGTTTTGCTGACGTACTTTAAAAATTAAAGGTTGTAGCCTAAGCAGAACTAAGATTGGATATATGAAATGAAAATTTTGCAATAACATAATAGAAGTGAAAGAATGCTTAATTTGAATGGATTGAAATACGGCAATTAATCTATTACTCGATCACATTTATAGGACAGAGATTGGTTCAAATATAGCCAAGTGTAACTAGTCTTCTTACGTGAATATTGTGCTCCTTTGTTTAAAAGTTGTTTTTTTTTATTATGATACAATTACGTACCTTAGGAACAAAACCTTACATAATGCTCCAGAAGGGATAAAATTGATTACATCGAAAAAAATGGTAGATCATATGGCTTCTTTTAATTGCATTATTCACTCTCATCCACTTTGAATTGGGGTTTTCTAGTACTTTAGCTGTGGATCTTATTTGCAAGTTAAGTATGAGGGTAGATGATTCTTTTGTTTGTGTGTGCGAAAATTTTGTCAATTTTTGGCAAATGTATGAATTAGAGATTTAGGCACAAACTAGACCATGAGTTCTTAGAACCATCCATGATCCTGATCCTGATCCTGATCCTCATCAATCAAACAAATAGTGTTTTCAGATATAGATAATCCTTTGATCTCGTTGTTCATAAGTTGGAGATCTTATATTTGCAAATCTCTAAATTTCTTTGCTTGAAGACAACTTTACACATTAGTTTGAAGATTTCCAATTCCCTAATTACCAGACTAAATAACATGACCGCTAGATACTTATGTAAATATCACAGCATGGTATCTCATAAACTTCTCTTAGTATCTATCTATAATTAAGACCAGAGAATCATGTTTAGTCCATAAAGACAAGTTTACGGATGCTTTGGAGCTATAGCTCTATAATTGGTAATCTCCACTTCCTTGATCTCCACGATCTTGGCCTTTTTCCTTAATTTGAATATCATGAGGGACGAAGGTTGCACACACACTTACCCTGCAGTGAGTACTGCTCCTCCACAAAATGTCTCTCCAACTCTTCGATACCCAACCAAAAAGTAGCAGGTGATTATTGCACAACTACAACATAAATCTTTTATTTACCTGTATTTATGAAGGATTGTGTCGTGTATAACCTTGCATTTGCATCAGTGCTCTCTTTGATTCTCCTGTAGCAGCCATTGCAGTCGATGTTCATCCTCATAGTCATGCAGTACAACTGAGCAAAATGAACTAGTCAGCAAAATATAACGGATTCTGTTTGAATCCAGGATCGTTGGGATTGCATCCTCGTCCGTTCTTTGCCAAGATATACTTCCAGTGAGTTCCAATACTGTTGTTCAGGAGAACGATAAAGGATCAGATTCAAAAATTAGATATCCTTTAACCACTTCACTGTTGTCACTACAATGTGCTTATATGCTTGGACAGAGATGATAAATGGAAAAGGTCCCGGAAATGATCACGTAGGTAGTAGGTTTGGCCAGAGACAGCATCTTTAAGTTGATGGATCCCATTTCAATCACACTTTTGCTTTATCAGAAGGAAAATTTTGGTCTGGGGCTACAACTTAATTGCAAGTGTGATGAATCGTGGATTCTCTGAGACTCTGGTCGTGCCTTGCCCTTTTCTTTGTCAACGATTCTGGTGCCAAAAAAAGTCCACATTACTGGTGTTCAATAGCCCTTTAGCCTATATCTACTGTTTTTATGTTGGTAAGGGAAAGAGGAAAAGATCTATCGCACCGTCGTGCTTCACCTCCTCGTGCTGACAGATGCCGCCCGTGATTGTCAACAACCACTTGCACCTGTGCCCATGCCCACCAATTGAACTTTGTGCTTGTGGTCTTCCGCTTGACTTTTCTTGCTGCCCGCGCTATCCAACAACGTCCATCGTGATCTGGGCGCCACTTTCCTTAGAGATATTGACGTCGGGTCGAATTTCGTTGTCTGTAACTCCGGTTCTCAAAGAGAATCACCGGTAAGTTTGTGGAACCGAGGCATGCAATTGGCCATCTGATCAAATTCCCAAAGCAAATAGTCCAAATAGGCGATTGAGTCGGTAAAAACTAGCTGGCAGCCGCTGCTGACCAAGTTATTGCTTCACAAACAGACAAAGTTGCAATTTCCCTCGTGCCGCCCACCACATATGACCCAGGAAGTGCTCTCATATTCGTTCTTACATGCTAGAAAACAAGGTAGACAGCTTTGAATTCAAAACCAGCACGCCAGTCAATAATGCATGTCGGTCAAACAATGACAGCGCAAGAAGTGGCACATCCAAAATGAATAGGCAGCAAAATTTGGATTTACTCATGCTGATAAGAGTTAGAATAGATCCTCGATCACATACAATAAGTTCCTAGTTACAGTCTAAATGAGCTATAAATACAAGAAAGAAGAATGTCAGAGTTTGTCAGCTGAAGGTTTTTATTAATCCTACAGAATCCTTGGTCAGAGAGAAGCAAGCATGGTGATGCTTGAAAATTGCATCAAGCCATGGTTGGTAATGATCCTCGAATAAGTATCGCATTCCCTCCGGATTTGGGGGCTGTACAATCTTGAAACTTTACTGGGACATCAGCAGGTTGGAAAGAGCCATCGGGGTACTAAAAATGGGATCATTACCAATCTTGCAGTTCTCGTGATCTACTGTCAATGACTTGGGCAGCACAAAGCTTCCACATAGAATATGCTCCTCCAAGCCCTGATGGCTACCGCTGTTCATCACACAATGTCGTTTCTTCGAAGCGGAAGCGTCTTTGAGATTCACTTCCCTTTGATGTTTCCTCTTCTTGGATGAACTCCATTTTGGCTTGAACTGGTAGTAGTCCTTGGTCAGGTCTGGAATGCCAACCTCCCATTCACTTGATGAACCCCCGCTAGCTGTGCCACCAGATGATAAACTATTGCTAACCATTTGTATCGTGAGGTTCCCTTTGAAGGAGGAGGCAGGCGGAGGTGAATCCTTGATACTAGACATCAGAGAGTTTGCAATGTCGATCCTGTCTTCTATAGCATTCCATTTGTTACTGATCCAATCCTCGGACCGCCGCAGCTGAGCTTTGCTGAAAGCAGAGGAACAATTTTCTCCTGCACAACCGAAATTTGCAAATATGTCAAAGTCAGTTTTGAAAAAACAAACAAGAACCAGTAACGCTACATATTCATGCCACTCTATATTACCTGGAAAGTATACATGCAGTTGCCCAATAGATTCTTCTTGTATCACAATACCTTCCCACCATCCATCATGCCACCATGCATCTACAATAGCACCAACATGGAAATGGCAAACTGATACTCCCTGCAAAGGCTTTGGGCGAACAATGGGCCTCTCACTATGAATCCCGAGCTTATCAGGTCCTGCAATTTTGGATAGTAGAATCCACTCCTGTAAGAAGAAAAAAAAACATTAGCATCGGATGCCAAGTCACAATGATAACTAAAGAAAGGATCTGAGCATCTACCTCTAAATTGCCACTCTCATCTGGATCTTGAATATCTTGGTAACGGACCTTCACCTTGTCACGGTGCCTCTTTAAAATCACACATCGGAACCAGCAACCTCTTATTCCACTATCTTGTGAAAGTATTTCAACGTGAGTTCCAGGGTGATACTGTTGCTGAAATTTGTGTTCGAAAAATTCTTTTGTTGGCAATGCAGATCCAAAAAGGGTGTTAGCAGGGTTCCTTCCAGACTTGCTGCAAACAGGCCTTGTCTTATCTATGGAAGAAGTTTCTGCATCATGACCACCCTCAGCATGCAAAAGGTGCTTCCTCTTGGAACCACTTACAGAAACATCACTGCTTTTCTGCTCAGATAAACTAGAGTTTGGGCGGCTTCTCTTTAGTCGCAACTTAAACGGCGACGTCAAGGACATAGAACGCACTATTTCCTGGCTCCAGTAGCCTTGGAGCTGAGTTATGTTAAATGGTTTGATGTCATCATTATCGATCTGCCTGCGACACATGAAAGGTCTCCAACTGGTGTGCCTTGCCTCATTCTGAAATTGTTCAAAATGCTGAGGGCTGAGGACTGCAGCCAACCCATCGATGCATTCAACACTGAAATCTTGAAGACAAAGAGAAAAGAAAATCTCTCTGTCATTAGCATCGGGAGGCAAAACAATACCAAGTTCATCAACTTCGTGAAACCATCGTACCACAACCATATTGTTGTTGCTCCGTGAGTCTTCGTATAAATCATCCACATATCCAACGCGTCTCTTGTTCTCCTCCACCATAACAAATACAAAATCATGGACCTACAGAAAGGCAACAAATGAATTGCCAAAACTAGAACGCCAAGATTATACTGATAGCAAAGATGAAAATGTAACTGTTCATACCGAAATTGTAACTCCGTTCTTGCAGAAGGATCGATAATGCCTTTTCCTTTTTCTGCATAGCCACAGGGCACCTAGCCATTGAAACTCTCTTGAAGGATGCTTTGATTTCTCTGAAGGAAACTGCATGAACAGCAGTAGCATTAAAGATAAGTAAAATTTGACGGAATAGGAACACAAAAAATAAAAAGAAAACCCAAGAATTATGTCTTCAGTACCTTGGAGCTTATCATATCTGCAGTTTCATAATCCTCACAAACCCCAAACCTGTCAGGAGAAGGAGAAGATGCAGTGCCAATGGGATCTGCAAGGACAAGCGGGTCACTTAGCAAAAAAGTAGACAGCTCAAAATTCTAGGTTTATAAAACGAAGAAAGCAAAAAGACGATGTCAGAAAATGTCAAAGAACACGCGATAAATGTCGAGGTAGAAAGGAACTCCAAAGATCAACAGCCAAAAAAATCAGATATCACTTACAATTATGAGAACAGATTTCATAATATACAAACTATGGAGAAAAAGCAAATTTCATGGAAAATAACCAAAACTCGGAGATTTCCCCATAAACAAACTATGGAGATTTAAAAATACGGATTTTTAGGTTTCAGCTACCGATGAAGGTAAAATAGGGATGAACTCACAATAGATCTAAGAATGAAGACAGTTTCTTTTTTCATAACAAACAAAGCAATAAAGAATTCCGAACCAGAATAGAGGTACGGAAGATGTCAAAGACGAAAGATTGCAGGAAATCGAATTATTTGAATTAAAATAGAACAATAAAACTCTAATCAAGGAACAGCAATTGAACGTAACGTCTGCTTTTAGAAACAGGATGGCGCTTGCCAGCTGCCGAAGAAAACATAAACCGAATAGCAAAAGCCCTCTATGAAAGACATGAAAATAAACAAAACAAAACATTAGGAAAAAACGAAAAGAGCCATCAAAATGTTCTCCTGGCGAAGAACAAAATACAGATCAGCAAATTAAATTTCTTCCTCAAAACCCGTGTTTTTTCCAAAGTTTCTCTATCAAATCCAACCTAAAACCGAAAACCATGGGACACATACCTGAGACGAGGGAAGATAACCAGTCGATGACCTCCCTCCTCGAGCGCCACTTGAATGAGACCGCCTCCGGCGGCGAGTTCAGCGACGACGACGACGAAGAGGGTGAGGGCTGTAGAAAATAGGGTCTGGCGATGAGAGATCTAACAAACTGATTCGGGACGACGTAGGACATGTGTCGCGAGCTCTTCTCCCGGCCCACCACCGCCAGATCCGCCCTGCCGCCGGCGCCCTTGAGGTAGTAGTGCACCACCCGGCGCCCCTTTCCGTTCGACATCACCGCCTCCTGCCAGCTCGAGTACCTCGGCGCCTCCATCGAAACCCTAGAAAATCGCCGCCCCTGTGTCTCTTCCACCCTCCACAACCAGAACAAGATCAAGATGGCATTTTTAAATTCCTTTTCCTTTAGCTATATAGCGAGCAGAAATGAATGAGAGGGACATCGGTTTTGAGGATCGACGGCGGAGATCTAAAGCACGAAAACTAATGCGGAAAATCCAAACAAGAACACGAAAAAAAGGAAGACCAGTCTCATGAAAAACGAAGACCCTCGTATTTGAAATAAAATTACGGAAACGCCACCAATGGCAGATCTCCTGTTTGACAAACGCGTTGCTTACGTCATAAACGCGTCCTTTGACTCGATGTTGGCACGACCTATGAAACGTGGCGTATTTTGTGTCGCTTAAATGACCCCTGCGTGTCGGAGCTGATCCGAACGAGGACAGGCTACTCCTCTCATATCGGTTACTGTTCTGCAAATATAAGATGTAAAAATCAAAGTGTGTCTATTTTATTTAAATAATTTTTATATTGTCGTAGCTAAAATTATTAAATAATTTTTATTTTGAACTAAATTACTTAAAAACTTAACTTGGTTAAAACTAATTAAATATTATTAAAACTGCAATAACAAAAAAAATTATTTAAAACGGTTAAATTAAAACTTTTTTGATCTTTTGATTTTTTTTAATATAAGAAGCTAAAAAATAATTTTGACATATAAAAAATTTAAAAAAACAAACAGCCAAATTAATCGGAATCGAGTTCAACCATTTTTTTTATATTAGATGATTTTTTTATAATAAAAAATTATTTAAAATAAATATATTGTTGCTGGGATTTGAACCCATGAGAAATAACTCATATATAGGTTAGTTAATTATTTAATAACTAATTAATAATTTTTATATAAAAATAAGAGAATAAATAGTTTTTTTCACTCTATGATAATTTATTTATATATGTAATTTAAAAGTTAAAGATAAAAAGTAAAAATAATTTTGATTTTTAAATTGATGGTTATAACAGTTAGAGAGAGGAGGAGAGTTTTTATTTATTTTTTAATGATTCATATTATTTATCAATGTATTTTAGTATTCGTTATTCTCTTAATTTTATAAATAAAAAAATTATTTCATCATTTCTATATATATTTTTTACTCTCATTTTTTATTTTAAAAATATCCTTATAAGAATGTTTAATTAATTAGTGGATGACAGATTTATTATAATTATTATCATCCTTCAATTTTGAAATCTCAATCTTTAATTTTCTAATTATAATTGAAGAAGCAATTTCATCATCTCGATTTCTAAAGGATAAGATAATCGAAATGAGGATCATGATATTTTATTTACTAATAATAAATTCAAGTAAATTTTGCATTCGAAATACAAAGAAGTGATGATGATATTTATAAGGTTTCAAATACTAAATTAAAATTGTAAGGAATATGTAGGCAAATATAATTTAACTAAGTGTAAGTTATTTTTTATATTTGTTTATAAATTTATAATTTTTAAGATTTAAAAAAATGATAATAATTTTGAACTATGATCAACCTTCTTGATCAATCATGCATGAATCATAAATCGATAGTTTCATATTGTAAATCATAATCGTCTTGGACGATTAAGGTTAAGGATCGACTCCTATAAACCGTCGAATCGTCAGATCCAAATATGGTGGTTGTTTAAATATGTCTTGATGATAATTTTTAATAGATATAAAATATCTCATTAGATATCTGACCTCTCATATATATAAAGAGTCATTATACTGAGACAAATATCTTCCGTATATACGTCCTTTCAAAGAGTATAGAATCGCACTCGAAAGATCGTTAAAATAATGATTTTAGATCATTTTGAAAAAAAAAATAATAATTATCGAAATTAAAATTTGATAAAAAAAATATTTATTAAAGTTTGTTTACGATTTAATCCCATTAATCCAAATGTCTATTTTTCAAAAAAAAATAATCTAAACTCTTGTTTTTTCCCCTTACTTTTAAAAGAATCCATCCTCTATTTCACCCACACTTATTTCCATATTAATGAAAAAAATTCTCAAATTTAATACAATATTTTACTTTTTGTTAATTAGTTGGCATCCGTATCCATAATACAATATTTTACTGAACCATGTATGAACGTTTCAGTATTATCCATTTTGTATAGTTCATTTCATAATTCTAAAAAAAAATATTATTCTCAATTTATGTGTAAAATTTAAATCATCATGAATATATTAAAAATAATTTCATACGATCAAAATTGATTAATAAATTTAGAGAATTCTAAATCACTTAATGCATCCATGCCTAACCTAAATTTGATAGCATAAATTGAAAGTAAAGTCATTAAAAAATTTATCACAAATTTATTATAATATGTAGGATAATAATACTTATCAATGGGTTCATAGGACTCCAATGATTAAGAAAATATCAAAATTTTAAATTTCTAAATGGAGTAACTTGATAAGCATGAAAGAGTCAAGAATTTAATATTGACGGGTAAAAGATGTATATTTATATTGAGGGAGGAGATCATATCATTGCCTCCATTTACTTTCCGTTTATATACCCCTACATCTCTTACTCAAAAATTAAGGGGAGGCCATCATCGTCCCTACCCCCAGGACTTTATTAAGGTTATAAATGAACTGAATATTCGTGAACAAACTTAGTGTTCGACTTTGTAAGAGTTTGTTTATGTTCATTTAACACACATAAAATTAATTAAATGAACAAGTTTGAACAACTCGTTAAACTAAAAAAATAAGATTCAACACCTATGTGTTTAACTAATTAATGTTCGTGAATAATATTCAGGAACAACATTCTAAACAATATTTGTAAATCATATTTATCAATAAAATTATTATTAGTATACTAAATAAATAAATAAATGTTTCGAAATACAATAAACATATTTGTATTATCAAGCTCAATAACCAATCAAAGAAGCTTAAAATGTAAAAATTTCAAACAGTCAAACAAACTTGAAATGAAAACTCGATAACATCTAAACAAACCAAGCTCAAGCTTATAAAAAATAAACCAAGCCAAGTTTGAATAATTATTTCAATAGCTTGTTTCATTTTAGTCTCGACTTGGTTTGATTATCTTATCAACATGGTCGGCTTTAGGCATAGGCCATTAAGGCTATGCCCAGGGACTTAATTTTTATTGGGCAACATTATTTTTAATATTGTTCCTGTGCCGAGACCTTGGACGGACGAGCCACCGGTGAGTTGGCGTTTTCGTTGACCAGTCTTCAAATGTCATGACCAAGAGGGAGGTGGCAATAAGCTATCCTCTGTGTTGACAGAGTCATCGCAATCAGGAGACAAAGAGGCCTAGCAGAATGGACTGCGAGGAGCAAGAGAGCGACGAAGGTTAGGATGAAGACCGGGTTGGCCCGACCTTCGATCCTCCGACGCTCAAGTCAGTATCTGACGAAGTATATGAACAGATAAATAGTACTATAATGAGATATGTAAAGACTGGACGTAAAAGCATAACAGACCCGCAATAGCGGGCCGTAAGAGGCTCGGAGTCGGGGAGGCAGATGGTAGCATGGAGCTAAAAGGCCAAAGACGGCCCGGAGCCGGAGGGCCGGACGTGGAGCCGGAGGATCGGAAGCGACACGGAACCGGATGGCCGGAGGCGGCAAGAAGCCGGAGGGCCGGAAGTGGCACGGATCCGGATGTCCAGAGGCGGCAAGAAGCCGAAGGGCCAGACGCGGAACCGGAGGGACGGATGCAGAGCCGGAGGGACGGACGCGGAGCCGGAGGGCCGGACGCGGAGCCGGAACACTACATCGACTCACAAGCTCAAAGGCCGGAACGCGACAGTGGCTCGGAGGTCGAAACACGACAGCAACTCAGAGGTCAGAACGCTACATCAGCTCGCAGGCCGGAACACTACGTCGACTCACAAGCTCATAGGCCGGAACACGACAGCGACTCGGAGGCCAGAACACGACAGCGACTCGGAGGCCGGAACAGGACAGCGACTCGGAGGACCGGAACACTACATCAGCTCACAGGCCAGAACACTACATCGGCTCGCATGCCGGAACACTAGAACGACTTGTAGGCTGGAACACTACAACGGCTCGAAGGCCGGAATACTACATAGGCTCTAAGGCTGGAATGCTACATCGGCTCGAAGGCCGGAGAGGGGCAGCGCCAATGCTGGGACTGGTAACGGCCACTGGAGTCGGCGGCGACTGCGATAGTGGCTGGAGACGACGGCCGCTGGAGGCGACGGTGGCGTCCGCTGGACACAACTAAGGGAGGCGGCGGTGGCGTCTGCTGGAGGCGGCGACTGAGGGAGACAGAGGCGGTAGGCACAGCGACGGCGCCCGCTGGGCACGGCGGCGTCGCTGCCCGCTGGCCACGGTGGCGGCGGCGCTGCCCGCTAGCCA
>JBBUKS010023525.1:0-11504 GCA_038050645.1 Hedychium gardnerianum
CGGAACACTACCTCTCTACGTCGGCTCGAATGCTGAAACACTCCCCTGGATCTGCGCCGTAGGCGGCTGGATGTGCGCCGGAGGCGGCGGCGCCCGCTGGGGGCAGAGGCGACCGACGGCGGAGACGGCCGGCGGCGGCGGCCGCTGGAGACGGTAGCGGCGAGCACGACAGCGACGCTCGCTGGGACGGTGGCGGCTGCTGGAGATGGCGGCAGCCGCTGGCGGTGGCTGGAGGCTGGAGGCTGCGGACAGCGGTGGCGCCCAGAGGCGGAGGCAGAGGCGGCTGGCGGCGGAGGCAGCTGTAGGGGTTGCGCCTGGGAGGGAGGCAGCGCCTGGAGGCGGCGGCAGCGCGTGCCGGCAGAAGCGGCGGCAGGAGGCGGCGAGAGAGGTGGCGGCGGAGGCAGCTGCCTCCTTGTCTTTTTCTCCCTCCTCCTCTTCTCTTTTTCCCTCATCGAGCCCTAAAAACCCCTTCCAAAGGAAAGGACCTTTTTGCCCTTCTATGTGGCTCAATCCTATCCCCACATCAGTGTAAATTATACTTCCATCATTAAGCACTGATACTTTTGAGAGCTAATTTGGTTTACTTTTATAGATGAAAAATTGCTTATTGAATGAGTATAACTAATGTTTCGTCACACTTCGATTGCTGTTTTGAGTGGCACTGTACTTTTAACTTGCAGTCCAAGAAGCCAAATGCCAATGCGATTATTGTAAAAAATTTAAACCAAACATTGTGAAAAGTAATCACATAATTACTGAAATCAAAGGCTATATAATTGCTGAAGTTATCTGGAGTTGTTAGGTATTAAATATGAAAAATGATCATATTGGTCAATTAATGTATTGGATTCCTTAAATTCATATGTACAATGGACCCAATGTGGTCCGACTCTTCCTGGGGACCTGGCACTAGCGGAAGCTTCATACACCAGGCTGCCCTTTTTTATTCCTTAAATTAATGTGCCATGTGCTTGGTACTTAAGATTATGATGTGAACGCTTCGGTGGTCAATTCAATAGATCTCTGTCAATAAATTATTCTTTGATTGTTCTAAATGCAGTTCTTTCTTTACAACCACGCAACTTTACCAACCTTGTAGACTGATAAAGAATTGATATTATTGCATGATTGAATGAAAAGTATATGAAATTCAATTTTGTATTGATCTAATTTTCTTTGGTTCTACCTTCTCATCACACAGCATGGTAAGGATAATCCTTTTCACGTTTAAGTTGTATGTTTATTCCACCTGTATGACAATGCAGATTTGAAAGAATCTACTATTGTAACTCTTCCCTCTCCAAGGATTGTATTTTTCCTGTACTATTTCGTTAGTTGTTCTTCCCATGAGAACAAAGATAGCATACTTTCTTTTTAACATTTATTTTCTTTAATGAAATACATGCACTAAGAATCTACATTATGTTTGAGAGTTCAAGGGATTTTTTTTTTTCATTTCTAAAGAGCTCAAGGACTTAATCTCTACTTTTTAATAATACAGAGAGATACTACAGATTTGACTGCAGAGAACAGAGAACTGAAATTGCGGTTGCAGGCTTTGGAACAACAGGCTCAGCTTCGTGATGGTATGTGTAAACTATCCCATGCTTCCTAATCTAAACACTGTTCAATCTGTTCTTTCCATTAGTAAATCAAGGTCAGAACTATCAATCCCCTGAACGTCTTGAAAATTTTGTTACACTATTTATTAATTTTGAAGAGAACTAGTAATTACAAGTCAATCCTGTACGAAGAGTTTCAATTACGCAAGATAGAGAGAAGTTCATATCATAGATAGGGTAATTCGGGACTTTAATAAGTTTACTTCATCACTTGCAGTTCATGTTAGATCCTTATTGTACATTTTTTTGTAGGATTAGCGTTCTATCATGCTAGATTTGATAGTAAAAAGTCAACAAAAATTAACTTACCCGCTACCTGATAAATTGAAGTTTGCCAAGTAGCACTACAGCTCTTTCCTTTTTCCTGCTCCTGAACTTGCACTATAACAATTCATAGTTTTCTCTTCCATTTACCTCGTCCAAATTGGTGCAGAAGAACCGAATGTGTACTCACACTTTTTTTAAATTTATTTACACCTAAATCACACAATTATGGATAGATATCCAAGGAAACTGTTTATTTTCAGCCATGTCCATGCCGAGCAATGTCCTTGAAACTTTGCCACATTAATTTGGAGAAGACCATAATTCTCTTAATACACTAACAACAGAACCATTTAGTTGTCACTGTGTGTGGCCAAACACTATTACTGTGGCATGGTATGGTAGGGTTAATTATCTTACGTAACACAAATGCTACTTGCATACCCATCTGTAGGCAGTTAAGCTCGACTGCACTATTATACTTGGCTATAAATCCAATTAAGGTGTGGTCTTTTTTTCATCAACCAAAAGACTTCTCATCCTTGGATAGAAAGCTCTTTAAATGTCTTGATGGTACAACTGCAAAAGTAAGGCCATTGTCGATATGAAATTTGTTGGTGTTTGTATATTCACATGGTTTAAAGGTACTAATTTTACAGTTGAGTCTTGATGGTTTGTTGCTTGATCTATTCTTTTCGATTCTTGAACAGCACTCAATGAGACTTTAAGAGAAGAAGTGCAGCGACTTAAGATAGCAACCGGCCAACTTCCAAATGCAAATGGAAATCATTTCAATGGAGGGCTTCAGCAATCTGTATCAAACTACTACTCCCTGATGCCTCAATTGCCTCCCCGCAATGGACGTCCAACCCAGCATCTGCATCCATCTCAAAATCAAGTTTCTTCGAACAACCAACCAACCAAACCTCCTCATTCCCCAAATGATCCCATGGAAATGTGATATGCTGAGGTCCAAAATCTCATATAGACTTTAACTAATGCATTAACATATAGTGTCATGGTATGTGAGCATTATTCTTGTATCATTAGAGACAGCTGGTGTGGTCATGTATAGTGTTTACAGCAACATATACTCTTATGTAAAGATGAATCTGTGCTATGAATATGGTCCTTAATTTGCTTAACCAAGCAGCCTTTGTTTCTCAATTTTCCATCTTACTTCATCACAGAAATTAATTTCTTGCCTTATTTTTCATAATATAAATTTTCTCATTATTACACGCCCCTTTGACAATGAGCTTGCAATGAATTGACCGAATTGAATTTATAAGTTCTATTCGATTATTTTCAATTTTAAAACTTTTAATCTATTAAATTGAATAAATTGATATTATCAACATATTATCAATCTGATTCATTATAGTTTTGATTAATTTAATTTTTTGATGATTCAAATATTTGATTCTTTAAATATGAGAGGAAAAATTCTCATAATAATATATCACTTATCTGTTCAGTTTGGATTTAGTTGATTCGGTAGGTTCGATTTTCAGCCGAAATTGCATGGCAGGGGGGGACTGCATTAAATTGAATGACAGATAACGCCGAATTCATGATGAGTTCTTGATCATCTCCCAACATTCAATTTAGATATTCTGGATCTCCAATGAAATTAGCACTAGATCTTCATAATTTACTAGTAGACGCACAAAAACATTGATAGATAGTGATGGCATCACAGAAATGCAGGTAAAATAGTGGAGCAGCACCGGAAGCAGCAGCAGCAGCAGCAGCGTAGTAATAGTAAATGTGACAAGAGGTAGCTTTCTCCGCCATGGCCAATGATGATCACCTCCTGCAGCGGGAGATGGATTCGCAGTCCCTGGAGTAAGGGTGGACAGGTCCCCTCGCCATGTGGCAGTTGTGGGTGTAGTAGGACCGGCCGGAGCGCGGCGGGCAGGGGACGCGGTTGGCCGACAGCGCCGCGTAGGAGATGAAGTAGCGGGCCTGGGGCGGCAAGAACACCGGATGGCTCCGCCGCCGCCGTCGCCGTCTCTTACTCCTCAGCTCCTCCTCCGTTTCTTCTTCTTCTTCTTCTTCCCCATACAGCTCGAAGTCGTCGTTATCCTCGAAAGGGGCGAACGGGAAGGAGGAAGGCCACTCGGTGGCCGAGTCCCTCACTAGGCTTCCCGAGACGGCGCCTTCCGCGCGGGGTTCGCCGGCATTGGCGACGGCGAGGAGGAGGAGGAAGAGGAGAAGCTTGGGGAGGGCCATCGGAGGAGGGAGGACGAAGCAGAGTGGTCTGAGCTCAAAGCTTGGATTATTATGGAGACAGTAGACAGCTGGGTTTGGCAGAGCTGGGTGATGGATCGCCTGTTCTGGCGTCTCGTGTTTGTGTGCGTCACGTGTGACGTGGTTCGCTCAGACAGCGGAACGAGGTGGACCCCAGTTTGGACGAAGAAGGGACCGGCGAGCAATTGTGATACTGTGGCTGGGGCGAAGCAGGAGATCAGGAATGAACAGTGGCCTTGATTCGAGTCAGGACGGTAAACAAATCAAATATAATTAAATTTGGAAGCGTTGAAATTGTTTGATAAGATAATCGAGTTAAATCGAGTCGAGTTTAAAATAAATTAAAATTTTAAAATAATTATTCAAGCTTGGCTTGATTTTTTTTTATGAGTTTGAGTTTTTTTTGAAGTTTAACTTGAACTTGGTTCGTTTAGATGTTATCGAGCTCTCACTTCAAGTTTGGCTTAAATTTGGTTCGTTTAGATATTACTGAGCTCTCAATTCAAGCTTATTTGATTGTTTGAAATATTTACTTGTTTGATTGATTATTAAATTTGATAATTCAAACTTATTTATTTTATTTTATTTATTTAGCATGTTGATAAGAATTTTATTAATGAATATGATTATTAACGAATGTTGTTTAGGAATATTATTCACGAATGTTATTCACGAATATTAACGAGCTAAATATATATGTGTTCAAATTTATTTATTTAATTTAACGAGTTGTTTAAATTTATTTATTTAATTAATTTTATGTATATTGAACGAACGTAAATAAATTAACGTTTGATTCATTTACTATCTCCAAGTCTTCGGTTTGGATTTATTCAGTTTACTAACAGTAAAGTAGCTATGTGTTTTCACTGATCAATTTCTTAAAACAATTAAGTTTAAATTTTTTAAATATCAATATTATAGCAGTTATTATTGTAGCTTTATGCCTTAAATAAATCAGTTTAACTTGATTTAAAATGTGGAGAAGCGGGTTTTGAGCGACGGAGGTAGAACCAAAAAAAAAACAAAAATCCGACGCATAAAACTCTCACTAATATGAGTCTCAGAGAAGAAATTATTATACGTAGTTTATTTTACTTTTCTTTTTACAAAAAAATTATTTTCAACACAGCAAACACTAAAAAATAAATAATTTGGATGAACACGTAGAAAGGAGGAGTATAACAGAAAAGATATATAAGAATTTTCAAAGTCATGAACATGATTTAAGTATTTTGAAAATATTTCAACGAGATTCAATAAAATTTTGATATTAAATTTTTTTTTATCAACGTGATTAAAATTTAATTAAAATCATTTTAGTATGTCAAAATGATCTTAAAAATAAAATATAATATTTTACTAAACTGCGTAAATTTTTTTCAATATTACTCATTTTATATACCTAACTTTCATAATTCTAAAAATACATATCACACTCATGTTACATCCCTTCTTTCCATGAAATAATTGAATTTGCATGCATGCATTTCTAAATTTTTCTCAATTCGTTCAAAAAATTAATCGTTCTCAATTTATGATATTAAATTCGGATCAGATATGAATGCATAAATATATTACGAAGATGAATAAAAATATATTAATTTTAATTTAAAATAATTTTAAAAATTTTAAATCTATCAATCAGTTGATTGATCAACCTACGTCATTTTAAAATTTGTTATCTTGTATGGTGATAATGTCAATTTTTAACTTGGGTTTCTATGCTTTCTTGCGTAAATATATGCAAAAAGTATGTTCAACTGATAAGGTATTGTTCTTACGAATTAGCACTTTGAAACCCTAATAACTTATTCACCATTCCTATCGTCGATCCGTTGCTGAAATCCTTCATTGGTTATGCTCTTCTCCTACATGCAAGGAACCTCTAAGTTGTTGTCAAATAAAGCCTGAAAATGCTCAGTTCTTTCTTATTTCAGCTTTTTATTGACAAAATCTCATTGATGCCCCCAAACATATCCTTTATGTTATAGTCCCTAGAGTCATCACCAAAAACTTCTTGATGGCCATTAACATATAGCATTCATTTGCATGATATCGACAAAAACAATGTGTCTGACAGAAAAATAGTATTGTGAAAACTTTCTTAACACAAACATATCTACTCAGAATGCAACATAAAACCAAGAATGCAAACTCGATTGTATGGATATTCAATATGAACATGGAGATCGAGTTACCAATGGATGCCGAATGTAGAGCTTGAGAATCTTATTCTGCCCTGGATTGGCCAGCACGAGAGGAAAGAATGATACCGACAATGAGACCGTAGAGTGCCAGTGCTTCAGCAAAAATGAGAATGAGAATCATGCCAACAAACAACTTAGGCTGCTGCGCGTTGGCCCTGAAATCAACACGAAAATTGTTAACATATAAACTGTGCCTGCAGTCCCTTGTAGAAAGAAATAGTAGCTCAATTCACCAAATGCTGCAACTTGTTTGGGCAGCACAAAGCATTCACCAAATACTACCTTCTTTGCAGCAATAACAAAATGCTAGCATACATGGTTGATAATGGCAGTCACCATGGAAAGCTGTATTTAAGCTCAAACACTGTCGACTATGCAAAACTCCTGTTTGACCATTGGAACCTCTTTAAGAGGAAGGCGGAGTTCGACTCAAGCTTTTGGATATATTTGTAACAGCGCAGGGGCACTGTGGTAATTTAGGGATTGGATCGGTGACCAATACTTCCCTAGAACAAGGAAGAGACTCATAGGAGGGAATAAAAGAGGTTAGTTTTAAGAAGACACAGTAAATTGTCTAGCACAGTGGAGTTGAGTGTAACTTGGGTATATAATCTACCCGATCAAATCTAACTAAGGAATTCAAAAGCAATTAAATAATTGGATCTTGGGAGTAACATTGGCCTACTGGATAAGCAAAGATTGTTCAACTCCATGTAGGATGTCCACTTCAAAAAGTAAGCAAGTGACTCCTCTCTGCACAAGGGCAGGAGTTTGAACTACATCTCTCGCACATTTCTGCACGAGAACAGGAATAAGGTCACTTAGGGAACATTTCCTCGGTATGTTGCCTTTCGTCGTGGTTTCCACCAGGAAACACAGACCTCAGGGACCAAAGATACAGATACCTTTTTTTCAGTTGGTTCAATTGGTTGCAAAAGTGGAGAGAGCCTCAGATGAAATTGGACATAAGAGAGCCCTTTGTTACTGTTATGATCTGGTATTATACTGCAAGATTTCTTCGGTTATTGCAGATCTTCTAATGACCCAGTCCACAACCAGGTTGAACGGAAAGAAAGGAAGAGACAGAAAAGAGCTCTGTAATACAATTCCATGTAGTGAAGATGAGTTGAACATTGTTCTTATATGTGCACAATCATTCTCTTCTTTCATACCCATGGAAGGTAAGTTTGTCAAAGATAAAGCCAAGTCTCCACCATAGATCAACTCTTACATCCCTCTAGGCCTAAATTAACCGCTTATTAAAATGAATGGCTAAACTACCAATGAGGAGACCAATCTTTGTCCATTTTGCAGCAGAAGTACATATTTATGATGAGGCTAGCTTTTATATAATTGTAAGCCGAGATTCAAAAAAAACATGAGGAGGTTATTCTAGTTGCACTTGAAAAGAATCGTCAGAGAAATGAGAGTGAATTCCAAATCATGAGAAGATATTATTTTTACTAAATTCAAAGATAAAGGAGGAATTTTGGTCAAACAAATAGAAGGGACTGATGGTAACTCACATGAATGCTGTCATCTAGGAAGAAAATAAACCAATTAAACAGATTATTTGAATATATTCCTCCAATAAGATGAGTTACGAATGTATAGAGAAAAATCAATCAAACAACAGAGAGGGAAAGAGGGGAAAGAAAAGAAAAAAAGCAATTATGAGATCAAAATCTGAGTCCATACAAGAGAAAAATTCCAGCATGTTACTTTAAAAGGTACAAACAAGTATAATAAACATCAGACATAAATGCATGAAGATCCAAGTGCAGTGGCAGAAAAAACAATCTAGGACCACCAAGAAATTACACACTATTTAATGCTTGCATGTGCTCTGTTCCAACTCCATGCGATGAAAGCCACTATTGCCTAAAGCCTGAATTAAAGATGCAGTAAATTAACAATCAAGATCTATTACATCTTAAATTGACTAAGCTAGAAATTTTGTAGTAGGAATTTGTCGAACAAAATGCATTCCTTTGTATATGTCAAGAGTCCTTTGATAAAAAGGAGCTGGAGAAAGCTTGAAACAAATTCCTACAATTATGAACATAAGTGCCATAAAAATTCCTGGAAAGTCACTCCTTTCCGGGTAAGTTCTGACCCAAACAAAAGGCAAAACGATTTGGGCATTGTCTTAGATAGAGGCTTGGTGATATAGACATGTCTATAAAGATGCAAACTACCCACACCAAGAAAGAAAGACTCTATGAACCTTTACTATTCCCTATAATTGATTTTGAGCCTTTCCCACAGCTTAAGTGGAAGGCAAAGAAGGCATCCTTCTAGGTGGCGTCAGCCATCATTGAGATATCACTTTGGAAAAGCTAGAATTCTAACATTGTGTTAGGACTTACAAGCCAAGGAACAGTCTCAGATAGACAGGCAATTTGTACAGGACATATGCCTCCCGGAAGGTAATAGAGGTATGCAAAGTTTTCGTTGAGAATAGGAGAGCGTGGTATATAGAACCAATCATATTTTTTACTCCAATGCAAAAAAAAAAGAAGAAAAAAATAAATGGCTACATTCTCTTCCTAATTTTATTTAGTTTTCCCTTCAATTTATAATAAAAGAAAGGTCTAATAGCAAAGTCACACGAAATTCTAATAGAAAAAGAAATACTAAAAAGCATAGCATGCAGATATGGTAACAACGAATAACTACAATAGCAGATTCTTCAAATCATCTACTGCACGAGAACAACCAAAACCATGCCTCCAAATGATGAAACAAATAAAATCATTCTCATTTGAACTTAGAAACAATAATAGATGGAAAATTTAAATAGTTTAGGATCACGAATGCCATCAAAATTCAGATTAAATACCAACATATAATATATACGTAAAGGAAAAGAGATCCAAAGAAATTTACCGAACACCAGCATCGCCAACGATCCCGATCGCCATGCCTGCAGACAAACCTGCAAGACCGCAAGCGAGCCCCGAGGAGAGATGAGCGTACCCGTCAAAAAGGTAGTATGACTTTGCCTTGGGGTTGATCCCGGTGCTTATGATCACAGCAATGATCAACCCGTAGATACCGAGCACCCCTGCCATGACAACGGGCACGATCGATTTCATGACCAGCTCCGGCCGCATCACGCCCATGGACGCCACACCAACACCGCTCTTCGCAGTCCCGTACGCCGCTCCCATGCCTGTAAGCGGACCAGAACCAGTTGTAAGATAGCAGCGAAGCTGCAGTAGATCAAATAGCGACAAGATCGAAAGGTTTACAGGAGAAGATGAGGGCGGCAGCGGCGCCGAGGAAGCCGAAGAAAGGAGCAGTCTCATCGCCGCTGAAGGAGGACATGATTCCGCCAAGGAGATCAAAGAGAAACGATGAATTTTGCCCTCGATTTCTTCCTCCACCGCAAGCTCCGGCTGTCGATGGCAAAAAGGGAATCCTGTGATAAGGAAGTTTATGGAAAAGACATCAGCCTTTATTTTAAATACAAAGCAGCGAGAAGCAACGGAATCATAATGGAGGGTAGCTCCGTAATTCTAACAAAATTATCGCCAAAATATTAATTTCTTCCCAAGCGCATAATTTTGTAGGATTTAATTGTTAAATGTAGCACATAATTAATAATTTTTGACAAATTAATCATTTATTTTAGACATAACTAATCTATTTTAGTAATTATATATATATATATATATATATAAGTAAAAAAATTAAAATAATACTCAATATATTTCTCATTTAAAAAAAATAGCTATGGTATGACATATTAAAATAAAATTGATTCAATTGATAAAAAATATATTTTTATATATAAAAAACTCTTTATTAAAATAGTCAAAATAGTTATTATATTGTTATAGTAACTATTAAATTATTATTATAATAATTTTAAAATGATTTTGAATAATTTTGATTAAGTTAATAAAAAAAATTATATAAAAAAATTTTATATATAATTTTTTTTATCAAATTAAATTAAAAGGAAAAATAATTTAATACACAGAAGAGTTTGTAAGATGAGAAATATGATATTGTTTTACTTTTTAAAAAAAATATTATTTTGATGAAAATAATAATTAAACGTGCTTATTTTTCACTAACCCTACAAAAAACTCCCTCGGGACTACGAAGGATATCTAAATTATCACTAAGGCATTCACAACATGAACCCTAGTTATAATGTATTTATAATTTTTTTTTAAATAAAACGTACAACCAAAGAATATTAGATTTTTGGGCCTTTCGTTGTGAATATTTTTTGATTTATTTTACTATCAGTGAAATTTTTTATAAAGTTAGATCGATCATCCTAAGTTGATCTGTTACCTTATTTTTTTTTTTCAAATGATGGAAAAGGAATTTAAATTGGAAAAAAAACTCTAGGGAAGAATAAGAAATTGAAAAAAAAATAAAAATGGAAAAAAAAAAGAAAAACAAAAAAAAAATAGAAAAAGATAGATGAAGGAAAAAAGAAAAAAAAATGCAAGTGTGATCTTGTATGCATGTGTGAGGTGTCATAGTCACATATAAATTTGACCATGATTCAGAATCGATGGTTCGACGGTTTCGAATCGTCAGTTTGACGATTCCTGAGGGTCGACCCTTAACCGCCAAGACGGCTACAGTTCACGATTCATCACGATTCACCACGATTCAAGATTATTATATTAAAAAATTAAAATTTATTTAAACAAAGGGTTTACACTTATTTAAGCTGCTTACGCATCCCCTTATAATATAAGAGAATCAAAGTCCACATAGTTTTTTTACATTTTTATCCTTTTATATTAGGAAGTGATATTGTTACTCACTTCCATTTTTTATTCCCGTTGTATTTATTCCTTCAGTATCAAAATCTTCGACTTCATCATATGAAAGTTGCATTCCTTGGATTTTTTTCTCGGCTCTGATCCAATCGTTGAGTAATGCTTAGGCTTCCAATGAGTCAGGAGATAAAGTTGATCGTCATTCATCTAATATGTTATCGTTGGCACTAAACTTTTGCTCCACAGCAATAGTTGATGTTGGATCGTTAGAGACGAGAGAGAGGGGGGGGGAGTGAATCTCGTTCGAAAATCTTTTTCTTTTTCGTTCGGAAATCAAAGTAGCAGCGGAAAATAAGATTGAATACTAACAATTCTATTTACTTGGTTCGGAGCCCAGCCGACTC
>JBBUKS010023536.1:0-11504 GCA_038050645.1 Hedychium gardnerianum
AAGTTTTGGTCTAACTAGCTCATGTCTGACTGGGGTAGCTTTAGCTAGATCCACTAAGTTGATTGCACTAGGTAGAACACATATGATTCAACCTAGACAAGCTCTCAACAAAATTTTCTTAGCTTGCTATCATCCCAACCCTTTCCAATGCTAAGTTGTCAAAATCAAGCAATCTTTTCAACCGTTCTAAATTAAGCAAAAATTTAACTAAGCATGCATATTAAAGAAGTAAATCAAGCAATCATGTAAATTCATTTAACAACAAAAAATTAATTTTCTATTAGCTCCCCCTGGATTATAGCCTTGATACGGTCTATCTAGGTAATGAATTTGTTCCTTGGGGAACCAATATTGGTTTGGTCTAACTTGATTAATCAAGCTAATTTTAGGGATCCATGCTTGGACTTGGTTTCTAGTAGATCGATTCATTAAAGATATGTTTGACTTTTATTGAGTTTTGGCTTTGAATCCAAGTCCAGACTTGTTGTATACGACTTGTTGTGTTCCAAGCATCATGTTAAGACACTTGGATCCTAATGTGAACTGTTCCAACGAGCCTTTTAGTTCCTTAACTTGACTTTTCAATAGGAAATTCTCTTCCTCAAGCTGTTGGACTTGAGTTGAGGTTCCATTTTGAACATGATCAGTTGAAGAACTTGGGTTAGTTTCCTCCTTAAGGGATTTAATTTCCTTAATGAGCTTCCTAACCCAAACATTAGATTTAGCCATTTTTCTAGTTAAGTAAGAAATCAAACTATATAGTTTTTTAATTAAAGCAGAACTTACAGTGGTGTTAGAACCTTCTGAACCAAATACGGATCCGTGGCTTGACTCGAACTCGACTTCGGATTCGGACCAGGATTTGAGCTTGGACTCAGTCTTGGCTACTTGTGCTTGCACCGATAATGCTAGAAAACTCATTGGAGTATCTTTTTCTTCGTCCGACTCTTCCGAAGACTCGGACCATGTTGCTTTCAGGGCCTTCAATTAGATCATCCACTTTTTCTTTAGCATTTTCTGAACTAGGTTGACTAGTTCGGAGGTGATGTCCTTGTCATCTTCTAAGTCCAATTCATCTTCAAATTCATGTTCCGGCCAAAATTTGGGCTTCGACTCCTTCGTCTTGAATTTACCTGCAAGCAAAGCAATCCCTTTCTCAGCAGGGCATGTATTAATTTGTTCATGCAATTCAAATTCAAAAAATAACTCATCTAACCTAAGAATTGAATTCCTTAGAAACCTTCTACGCATCAACCATAGATGTCCACAAGGTGTTCCGAGGAAAGACATTAAGTGCATACCTTATTATATCTCAATTCTCCATTTGTTGTCCGATTGAGTTGAGTCCGTTGAGCAGATCTTGGATCCGAACATGTAGTTGACTTGACAACTCGCCTTCTTGCATTTTAAGATTATACAATTTATTTAATATTAAATCATGTTTACTTACTTTCGAGTCGGAGGTCCCTTCATGTAGCTTTATGAGTTTTCCCATAGATCTTTAGCGCTTGTGAATGGTCCAACTCGGTTCAACTCTTCTTTGGTTAGGTAGGCCGCATTGGAGGGTTTGAGTCTCTTTAGCATTGACCATGATCTTCCTCTTGGTTGGTTCATCCCATTTGTCGCATGCGAGGGGTTCTCCATCTTTGGTGGGGAGAGTGAATCCGGTTTGGATTATGATCCACATCTCCACTTGGGTCTTGAGATGGTACTCCATCCGACCCTTCCAGTAGCTAAAGTCATTGTCGGAGAAAAGAGGTGGTCGTGCTATACTCTATAGCCTTCTTCATGGGCCATAACAAAATCTTGCACAACAAAAATAAAAAAAGGAAGGTAAAAAAATAATGAAAAAAATATTCACTCGAGTGGTGTTGCACCAATTTTGAGAAAAAAAAAATGAGATTTTTGTTAGAAAAGGTGATTACACTAATTCTGATTTACGGTGAAAAAATTAAAATGAAAAGACTAAAAAAAGGCGTAGGATACCGCTTTGATAATATTTGCTCGAACAGTAGTTTTACCAATTCAGAGCGACCTCGTTCTGATACCAATTATAGGATCGAAAAGAGCGCTGGGGGGGGGGTGAATAGCGCGTCTCACTTTTTCACACTTTTCGTAGAACAACAAAAATAACATAGCAGAATTAGAGAAATAGAAAAATAATATTGACACGTTTGTTTTTACTTAGTTCACAACCCGGCGATTGCTAGTCCAAGGCATTACCCAAATTAGTGTGTTCGATGGACAATCCACTATCAGTTCGAATATTACAAAAATATGAATACTTAGTACAAGAACTTAATAACAAGTATGAATGCTTAAGTATATCGATGACTTTGGAGTAGTAGAGTGAGTGTGGTTGTCGGAGTTGCATTACGGCGTTGTGGAGAGTTTTTTGGAGCAGCACGCAAGTACGAAAGTCATGTGGAATGCTTGTTTGAAGTTGTTGGTCGAATATTCTTTTATTGACCCATCCGGGCGCCTCTATTTGCATTGAGACGCCTCTATCCGAGTCTATCTGATTGAATCTGAGTTTGTTGCTCCTTATCCGCTTCCATGCGCCTCCATCCCTTTGAGGTACATCAATCGTTGACATGACTCGATCTGATCGCAGTGCGACTCTAGAGAGTCTATCCCAACCCAGGCGCCTTAATCCCTTTGAGGCACCTAGTTGCTGACATGTGTTGTCCAACCAAAGGCTGCCACCTCATCCTGCTCGCGTTGAGGTCATTGAGGTACTTCAATCTCTTTGAGGTGCCTGGTTCATATTGAGCTCCTAGATCCTTCCAGGCGCCTAGTTTAGCAATTCCAGGTTTGTGTAATTTGCATCACAGAGTTAGCACATACAATATAAAATATAAGAAATATAATCTACATCACAAAGTTAGAACAAAATAGTCTCAGGACTGTCCGATTCTGATTTTTAGGTTTTCAATGAAACCCTAGGTCGAACCGACGCCTACTGTTCCTTCAACGGGGAACGCGTCTTCACCTACTCTCAGGAGAGTTTACTTGCTGCCAAACATCTGGATCTCCAGACTGTTTGGACTTTCTCTTAGCATCCGATCTTGACCTTTGGGACTTTCCGCTAGACTTCTGTCTAGTGTCCTTGATCCCTAGGGCTTTTCACCTAGTGTGTTTGACTCCTAGGACTTCTATCCAGTGTCCTCGATCTACGAAGACTTCTAACTAGTCCCTCGGACCAGGTCTTCATTGCCCAATCTCCCTTATCAGGACTTCTTACCTAGTCCCCCGGACTAGGATTTCGTTGCCTAGCGTCAACTAGGACTTTTACCTTGGCTGCTCGTTGGGGACTAATTCATACCTTTCACCAACTGATAAACAAAGAGGGAATGATGTCACTTCATATGCCACAGCTAATTTTCAAGATTTTGCACTCATGGCACTCCATGGGAATGTAGTTCACATGGACAAATGGGAGTATAACCTCCAAACTGGAAGGGCAATAGTGAACAAAGCATGGTTGGAGCAGGACAAGAGCGGTTTTGTAGAGTTCAGACCCCCAGGGGTTTTCTCAGACCATACAGCATGTATAGTCTCCATCCTGGAGCCTAGAAGGAATCAAAAGAAGCCTTTCAAGTTCTATAACATGTGAACAACACAAATAGGGCAGCACTCAGATCACAAATAGGGCAGCCCAGTACATGCTAAAATAGAAGCTCCTATTGCTCAAAAGGCCTCTTAGGCAATTGAACCAAAAGAACTACCAGATACAGGATAAAGAGAGCACGAATCCACATAGAGGAAGTCCAATAGAGGGTTCTGACTTAGGGATGTGTGGATGAGTATAAGGAGACCAGGAAAGCAGCTGACTTGCTTAGCCAAGTTGAGTACCTTTTCTAAAACATACCTATTTCAAGGAAGTTGACAGGAATACCCCTTTTTTCATTCACTAGTAAAGAGAAACAACAAAAGGAGGGAGATAGTAACTGTGGAGAAAAGTAGTGGAGAAATCACAACCGACCCTTAGGAAGTGGTACAGGAAGTGGTGCAAGTGAGCGCTCCCAGTTTCAGAGTGATTGCATGTAATTTGGGTTCCTTTCAGCTGAGCAGCAAGCCCAACTCATCAGAGCATTGACTGTAGAGGAAATCAAGGATGCTCTATTTGACATTGGGGACCTCAAGGCACCTGGCCCAGATGAATATAACTCAAAAATTTTCTAGAAGGCATGGGATACAGTCAAGCAGGAATTCACTAAGGTCGTTTTAGAGTTCTTTTCGAGTGGTTAGCTACTCAAATCATGGAATCATACGTTGATTGCTCTAGTCCCCAAAATGACACATGCAAGTAAAGTGCAAGACTACATGCCCATCTCCTGTTGCATGATTTTCTACAAGGTCATATCAAAACTCCTTGCAAGCAGATTGGCAAATGTGACAGATCAGCTACTATACTCAGCACAAACAACTTTTATCAAAGGCCACATTATCACAGATAACATCCACTTATCTCAAGAACTACTACGAAACTATACCAGGAAGCTGATATCTCCTAGATGCATCATGAAAGTGGATCTTCAGAAGACTTTTGACTCAGTGCATTGGGATTTTTTTTAGGATGTCCTCTCAACATTACAGTTCCCTGCCATTACCACCACGACATTCTCTATAGTGATAAATGACATCACGCACGGGGTTTTCAGTGGTGGTAGAGGACTGCGACAGGGGGACCCACTCTTCCCTTACCTCTTTGGGATATGCATGGAGTATCTTTCTCGTTCACTTGCATGACGTACTATCAAATCAAATTTTCATTTCCACCCCAAGTGCAAAGAGTTGAGGATCTGGCACTTGGTATATGCAGATGAAGTGCGAGATCTGCTTGGAGCCTGATACCTGGATGGAGCTTGATGGAGCCTGATACCTGGATGGAGCTTGATGGAGCCTAATACCTGGATGGAGCTTGATGGAGCCTAATACCTATTTGGAGGCCAGGAGACACACATTCACAGGTAGCCGATCATTCTTGAGCATTGACTGGCACAGGCTACATGGAGTACTTTGAGCGCATAGAGTCGGTTGCCGTGGAGGGTTAGAGACACATGGAGCTGCATTGGGAGCTGAGCCACTTTGGTGAGGAGAGCCACTTCTATGAGAGGATGTTTGAGAGGGAGAGGAGTGATCTTTTATCTCGAGTGCTTGAGAGTATATGTATTGAGGAGAGATCAGGTGAATAGACCCACCTTATTTAGTCTATCTAGTCCGTAGCAAACGGCTCGCAATAAAGACATTTCAAATTCATTTATGGCTGAGGTTTTGCCAAAAATCCCAAGAGGGTGAATATGCCCACTAGAATGGCCTATCTAGTTTGTAACAAATGGCTTGTGGTAAATACATCACAAATCCGTTGACAGCTGACCACTTGCTAAAAGTGTGCAAGGGACGGTGATGGTTATTTTATAGACTAGTTGGAGAGCGGAGACTTCACACATTGACACTAGCTAGGACTGCACGGGAGACCACAGGAGTCGGTCCAGAGGATGGTGATGACCTGTGGAGCTGCGAGCGTTCCTGCATATTTTGATATCAGCTTGGCCGCGCGAGGGTTCACATGAGCTAGTCCTCCACAAGAGCTGATAGAGACCGATCAAAGGATGGTGATGACCTGCGGAGATGTGAGTGTACCTGCATATTATGACGTCAGCTTAGCCGCACGGGGGTCCACATGAGCTAGTCCTCCACAGGAGTTGATAGAGACCGATCAATACCTATTCCCTCGTGGTTTGTACGAGAGATAGGCAATCAACCAGAGTGAGTGATGATAGGACATATGAGAGAGTTGGTATTTAGGATAGTGATGGTATGCATGTGTGCACATGTACGATGTCCTACCTCGGGAACTTCCATAGATCTGACATTTCATCAGACATGACATGTGTAGGAGCCCTGGTTTTTTTGTATGTTGTGCTTTTTCTTGATGATATATATTTACCTTTTCATCATCAAAAAAAAAAAACTAGGACTTTTACCTTGCTTAAGTTTTCTTAGGACTTTGAGCTTCTTGCACATTCAGTCAAATTCATCAGATCACAATAAACCTTAACTTTTAACCTTTGTCATCTATCAAAACATAGGTTCAATTAGCTGATGCTTCCAGCACCAACAATTCTCCCTTCTCACTTGTTTCTCTTTTCTTTTCTCCCCCCTCTTGGGCTTGTTCTTGATAACTTTTAACCTTTTTTGCCCCCTCTTGGGCTTGTATATCTTGAAAATAAGATGAACCATCTTGAGAATGAAGTCCAAGATTCCAAAGATGAGACATCCAAGGTCAAAGACAAAGGAAAACGATGGGCATGGGACGAAGGTAACAAAAATCCTTATGACATTATTTCTGGTAATAATGAACAAAAATTGAATTATAATTCTTTGGTCAAACATCGTATTGCTTGCACAAAATATTTAGATTATCATACTTTAGATGTTTTGGGCCTCAAGGAAGATGTAGAATGGATGATAAATAGGATAGGGTGAAGAAGTCTCATGAATATGAACTATCCTATATACCCTAGAATTGTCTTGGAAATTTTGAGTTCTATTAATCTTAGTGGTTATTTCAAGAAAGGAAGGATTCATTTTCGCTTGTTTAATGATGACTATGAGTGGACACTTGATGATTTGAATTACCATATGGGGGGAATCAAGAACTTCTAAAAAATTTAATTGTTACAATGTGGACAAAGATTGGTGGTAGTGATACCGACATGTTCAAACCCTCAGTTTCTAAAGCAACTTTCATTGTTAATTCTGTTCTCCGTTATCTTCATCAAGTCATGAGACATAATATTTGACGAAGTGATAGTGTAGGAGTAGTGCGTAATTGTTAATTGCTTTGTCTATAGGCAATGTTTGAGGAAGTTAATATCGATACAAGATTTCATTTTATCAAGGACTTAGTAAGACTAGGGAAATCTTCTTCCCTTAGTACTAATGTTTTAGGAGGGTTACTAACTCATATTGCCATTGTCTTAGGGTGTAATTTGGAGGGATTGAAGATAGTGGATGGTAACACTTGGATTGATATTGACTCATGTTTAGCAATACGCATGATTCAAAGAGAAGGAAATGGATATAGTTTAACGTTGAATAATAGTTTTCCATTGTGTTTGCCAAACTACAATTTAACGACCATTCATGTTAGAGAAAACTTATCAATAGAGTCAGTTTCCACTAGTAGTCATGCTCCCTGTACTTCTTGGTTCGATTTTTCTGAGCTCCATTATTAGATACTCTTTATTATACATGTAAATCTTTTAGAGAGACATCGTATTATGTCAGATGATCAGTTTCAGTGCGTGCAACAACACTTTAGAAGGGAGGAAGAATTATTCAAGTTGGTCACAAAAGAAAGAATGGGAAAAAAGGGAGGACAATTAGGGATTAATGCAATTAACTTGTATGAAAATTGATACTATGTATAAATACCACCAACGCATGCATAGAAGCAAGTATTGGTTTCCTGACCTACCTGGATTTCCAGGATTCTCTGATGTTCCTCCATCACCACCATAGTGATTTTATTTTCATTGGGACAATGAAAAGTCCAAGTCTAGGGGATTGTACATATGTACATATTCTTGTTTTTACATGTATTTCAGTTTGATTTTCTTTTGCAAATTTGAGTTAGTTTGTTTCTTTTGCTTGTGAGTGTATTTTTGTTTTGATTCTGAGTTGTGGCATGTCATTTGCATCATCATCATGTTATAGCATGACTTGTTCTTCTTACAAAAATGCTAGCACACTTTTATCTAGACTTTCATGTTGTTGTGATTTATGTGCTTGTATGCTTAGTAATCTACTTTTCCTATCCATAGTAGCATGAAGTGAGCTATATTTTTCTTTGAAGAGTTTGAGAATTAACCTAGTTTTAGGATCTCTTTACACAATACTTTTCTTATCCATAGTGCTACACAATGCTACATCTTGTATGCATGCACACACAAAAAAATATGATTGATTAAGGGAATAAAAATAGTTGTCGTGAGTGAAAACTAACAAGTTATCCCTTTAAGACCGAGTTAGGTTACTTGGAAAATAACTATTATTTTTCTCTTGATCCGAGCTATCGTTTGAGACTTTGTGTAGAAAGATGAATCATGCATGTGACAAGTAAGTGTCTATCATTGGAGACAAGGAACACGGTTAGATGACAAATTGATTAGGCTTGGAGTTGACACTTGAATTATTAAGTCACTTATTACACCGAGCACGGAGAACTTTTACATAGGTCATTCTCAAATAATTCTTGTATCATGCTCATCAATGAAACTATATATGATAGGAATAACATGACTCACTAGGGATTATGATGCATCTTATTGGCATATGAATCTAGATCGCTGGTTTTTGCTCGAGGACAAGCAAAGCACTATAAGAAAAACTCTCATTAACAATAGTTTTTCACCATTGTCGAAGGTCCAAAAAATTGCTGTCCAAAGACTTGTTGTTAAAAGGGATGCTCAAAGACAATGGTTAAAAACCGTTGTCTTTTGATCAACGATAACATTTTTTCACCGTTGTCTTTTAGCGCGATCGACAACAGTTTAATAATGGTTTTAAACCGTTGTCTTTAAGTGCTTTAGACAACAACAGTTTCACAACATGTTTATGTAGGATCGAAAAGAGTGCTAGAGATAGGGGTGAATAGTGTGTGTCACTTTTTCACACTTTTTGTAAAACTCGAGTATATGCAGCGGAATTAAGAAATGAAAAGAAGAACAAGTAAAAACAAAAGTGACACGTTTGCTTTTACTCGGTTCACCCCCGGCGATGGCTAGTCCAAGGCTCACACCCAAATGAGTGCTTTCGATAGATAATCCACTAAGAGCATGAATATTACAACAAATATTGAATTTAGAAACAATAACTAAAAACAAATATACCAATGACTTAGAATAAAAGCTTAAGTATAGTCGTCGGAGTAGCGTTTCAGCGTCGTAGCGGTGTTTCGAAGGTTGCTGGTCGATGTTACCTAAATAGCCTGATCCAAGCGCCTCAATCCCTTTGAGGCGCTTGGATTGAGGCAAACGTGGTGACCCCTCGGCGAAGCTCTATCCGACAACTCTTATCCTGATCCAGGCGCCACAATCCCTTTGAGGCGCCTGGATGCTAACATGTGTCAATCAATCAACAACTGCACCTTATCCTATCGTTGATCTGGACTCAGGGCGTCTCAATACCATTGAGGCGTCTGGATCAAATTAGGGCGCTTGGATCTCTTCCAGGCGCCTAGATCAGCTTCTTCTAGATTTTAACTTGACAATCTCGGGACTGTCCGATTCTGATTTTGGGTTTTCAGTGAAATCCTAGGTCGAATCGACACCTATTGTTCTCTCAACGGGGAACACATCCTCACCTACTCCTCTTAGGAGAGTTTTTCTATTGCCAAACATCTGGACTTCTGGGACTTCCTGCTAGACGTCCGATCGTCGACCCACCTAGACTTTTTGCCTGTTGTCCTCGACCCATTGGGCTTTCCGCCTAGTGTCCTCGTCCCCTAAGACTTCTGCCCAATATTCTCGATCTGCCCAGTCCCTCGGACCAGGACTTTGTTGCCCAATCTCCCAGATCAGGACTTCTTGCCCAGTCCACTTGACCAAGACTTCTTTGCTCAATCCCCTTGATCAGGTCTTCTTGCCCAGTCTAACTGACCAGGACTTCGTTATCAAGCCTTAACTAGGACTTTCTGCTTGAGCTTACTGCATACTTAGTCAGACTTATTAGATACCAACAACCCTTAACTTTGAACCTTTGTCATCTATCAAAATATAGGTTCAATTAGTTGATGCTTCCATCACCAACAATTTAAATCGATGTCTTTGGGTGGAGTAGACAATAGTTTGACAATAAATAAAAATCATTATCTTTTGTTTGAAGTAGGCAACAGTTTGACAACAAAAAAAATCATTGTGTTTTCAATTGAAAGGCAATAGTTTGACAATAGTTTAAAAACATTGTCTTATTTAAATAATACATTTACATAACCATTGTCTTATATTTAAAAGATAAATTATTTAAATAATTAAAAATTATTGGGCTAATGACTTTGAACTATATATCAATCAAACCTTATATAAAATCAATCCAAACATCATCAAAGTATCATTGATCGAGAACCTACATGCATGAATTACAATATGATGGACGTGTCATCAATAGACTCGTAATCTACCAATAATTAAACCAAAAAAGTATGTAGTCATATTCCACAAACTTTTGCAAGTTTACAAAACTAAATAGTATCCATAACCGATAGACAATCATGCATATGAATTCCAAAATATCTTATCTTATTGGATCAAATTTGCCTGCTTATGCATCTTCTAAGATATCATTTCTTGCATGTGAAAAAAAAATTCACATGATTCAAACAAAAACAAAACCAACTGTAGGTGAAGAATGTTACATAATTAGTCAATAAAACAATAACAGGACAAGGAAGTTGTCTTAACTCATTAAACATTGTACATAAGTTAGACTGACCAAAGATATAAATTCCTCCTTTTCTCTTGACTGCAATTCTAATAAAGCTATATATTCTCAAGAATTGCAAGCATCTTCAACCAAATACTAGAATATAGAGGTACATACATAGAAGATAAGAACCTCCAGAACCAAGAAATTCTATCAAGGAAAAGATAATTTGAAATACACCATTTTGTTTTACCAAAAGTGAAATGGAAGCATGACTTACAAGTTAAAAGACTTTGGACAAAGCAACTTTCGATTGTTACCATCTAACGTTTTGACGCCAATTCTCTAGTTGATTTGACATGAAAACAAGTGTTCCTGATGTAATGCAAACTAAATCATACAAATCCTCCAATTGATCAAAAAAAGATGAGAGAAGTAGTTGCTTTGGTTTATGAGGAAATACATCATATCATGATTTCCAATTCCTGCATGCAATAAACAAAATTAGGTTTCATGCCAAATTTAAGAACCTAAGTTTATGTATTCAATGATAAGTGCAGTTTGAGACTAACAATTTGTCAAATTGTTTTTTCCTGCTTCGGCAGAAGAAGTATTTAATGGTAGATAAATGATCATGTAGTACAGAAAATCCAGCATTATTAAGGAAGCTAATTGTTGTCGGAGGAAGAATTAAAAGTAACTTGAAAAGGGCATGAATAACTATAAATGTGGTCGACAATAGAAGTGAGATCCAAGAAAAAAAATAAAAATAGAGGAGTAAATTTATGCAATGATCAGCATTGCTAGATGCTACAAAAAGAAATAATAAAGTAGAGGATTTCATGACAGTAAAAGTCTAAAACAAAATACCAAGAAATCAAACTCAATGTTAAGAACTAGTAATAGGTTATTTTTTTTTTAGCCTTATGATGGTACTTGCACATAAAATGTTTGAAGCAAGATTTTTATAGCTAAGCTAATATTGTCGTGAATCGCTTAAATGAAAGAACTTATTAATTTATAAGACTTTACCATTTGCCTCAAATGCCTAAAATATTTAAGCCAAAATTATA
>JBBUKS010023556.1:0-11504 GCA_038050645.1 Hedychium gardnerianum
TTGAAGATCATATTCATCTGGTAGATTTTGTATTGGATGTCTTGTATATGACATGTATATACAGTTTTTATCTATTCGGATTTCATTATGTTTGGATTGTATTAATAGTAAATACTATGTTTCGATTTGGATGCGTTTGGATGCATTTGAATATGTTTAGATGTGTTTGTGTGTATAAATATTATGAATGGATGTGTTTGGATATTATTGTATTGATTGTATTGGATAACCATCGCTTGTGATGATTTTATACTTAGCTATAGATATGTAAACAGGGTAGATTAGGAAAATAAAATGAATCTGTAAAAAAAATTCAAAATTAGCGATGGAAATTTAAATATCCGTCGCTAAATATCGTAATTTAGCGACAGAATTTTAAATTTCCGTCGCTAAGTTACGATATTTTTTTTATTTTTTTTAAAACATTAGCGACGAAAATTTAAATTCCCATCGCTAAATTTCTTATATTAGCGATACGGAATTTAAAATTCCGTCGCTAATATAAGAAATTTAGCGATGGAAATTTAAATCCGTCACTATTAGCGACGGATAAAATACCGTCGCTAATAGCGATCAAAATTTAATTACATCGCTAATAGCGACGGAATTTAAAATTTCGTCGCTATTTGTTCTTTACGACCAGTTCGTTAGGGACGAAAAATTTTCGTCGCTAATCGGTCGCTACTGTTACTTAGCGACCGATTAGCGACGGAAAATTCCGTCGCTAAAAGCTGATATTTTTGTAGTGAACCCTCCGTGATTAATTCTTATCTGAATTAGAGGAACAAATGAAGTTGTAGGTTTGCAAACTTGATGCAGAAACATCCAACAATATGATTAATTAATCGTATTAGGTTCTAATTAAGAAGGTCTCGCACCAAGATCGAAACATACCGTACGAGCTCATCGAAGATCTACAGATATAAGTCACATGATTATTCCAGCATTTGGCGACGCAATATCTTGAAGATTGTGAGGTACGTGGTCGAGGTCGTGACAGACAAGTTCCGGCCGAGGAGGCCTCACACTGTGATCGTAGTGCTCAAGATCTTAAAGGTCGTAAATTCTTTTATTTTAGTTTGGATAAAAAAATTCTTGAAAAAAATATGGACGACAAGATCGAAATAGTCAATGATCCAATTTATGATGAAGACAAGACTGAGTCAACTAGCGAGCTAGTATATGACGAGGTATTTTATGGTGATGACTATGAAATTTTGGTCATTTGTAAGATTCTAAATGATGGATTTTTTGAGGATGTAGTGCATGTTCCATCAGAATTACAATAACCGCCCAGAGATTTGACCGAGTTAATGTTAGAGGATTTTCCTCCTATTCTATTACTTATGAGACGACTTTTGATTTACCAATACTTGAGGACTTTGAATCTTGAAGACACTATCTTGAACTCGAGGACGAGTTCTTTTCAACCCGGGACGTCTGATGCAGGAGCATCCAGCAGCATAATCAGTTTATGTTCTACGATATGGCTATGTTTCCCTTCGAGTTGTGACAAAAAGAAAACGATGCTACCAACCTCCCTTTTGGGTCTTGAAGAAGGACGATCTAGACTACCGACAAGGAAGATGATCAATCTTGGACTTCTGACGCAGTTGCGCTTTATTCGAAGTATGGACGAGGCGGAATCGACTTTCTAGTTGCCTCCAAAATTCTAGATTTAGTCTTTTAATCTTTTATTTTATTTGTTTTAAATTTTGAGGATTAATTTTGTTTTCTAAAAGTTAGTTTAGATATTTTTTTTTAGAATTAATTTTTTTTTCTAAAAGTTAGTTTAGATTTTATCTTTTTGTTAGGATTAATTTATTTTTTTCGTTGTGACTTTTTTTATTTTTTAGGTTATTTAAACAAGGGTTAATGCTCTTGTAAAAAGAGGTTGAGTTTGGTTTTGATTTGAATAAAATTATTTTTGTTTAAATCTAGAGGCGACTCCTCTTCGTTGGCGAATCCCCTTTTCTCTATGTTTTTCTGTAATTTTTTTTTGAACGTTGCATCTGGAGATTTTCTCCCCTGCGCTAAAATTTATAGAAGTTTCAAGTATATATATATAAATAGATTCCTTCTCGAGGGCCTACAGATTATAGCTTGCTTAATCATCCTCATTGATCCCAAATATTAAATCAGGAGTGTGTGTCAAGTGCCTAATTTACTACTCCAGATATTATGACAATCTATGCAAAAGCAAACTTAAGAACTTAAAATTCTGAATTCTATATAGCCACTTGCATGGTGCTCTAGAAAATGTGTTTGACACAATTAATTTAGGTTCATTGAAAGGAAACCAACAAATAAAAAAAAAAGAATACAAGAAAAAGGGATTCCCGGTCCCCTAACCCTCAGCACAAGCAATCTCAAAGCCTTGGCTGGCTAATATGCTAGACAATAACAATTCATTAGTGTATTGAGAACAGAGGGCTAATGGCTTCCTCATCCACGGCAAGTTGTGAACGTGATGAGCAAGCAGGAAAACAATGAAAAGTTATCATTGTGGCTGAGCTGAAAAACGTCAGTTACCAAACTCTAATGGTGACTTTCTTTGGTCTGTCATGGCCAACTTGATCATAGATTATCTACTATATCTTATATAATGTTTAAAGAAAATATACTTTAATCAAATAGCATGATGTAGAGGTGATTTAGATATTAGATTAGTCATTAGTGAAAGACACTCCTTTTGCAATGGGATTTGTTTGGTAGTTGCAAGTTTTAGGATGTGGGAAAGAAAATAATTTGAGAAGAAAAAAAAAGGATAAATGTGCACATAAGTTCCGAGTAGAAACCAGGATCATCGATAGAGAATTTAGTCGCTTGGAGTCATGTTTCAAATGTTACTGAATTCCTTAACAACGAAGCTTACACCTCATTCCCAATATAGAATGAGAGAATTGAACTTTTGGATAACAAAGGATTCAAATGCTCCGGTAACTAATGTTCAAATTATTAGACATATTTGGATCTCCCAGAGCAAATGTAGTACAAGCCCCGCATGAGGCTGAGAGAGAATCTAAAAAACAGATGGGCCCCATGCCACGCTAGCTGATAATGATCCTATATTAGATCCTCATTCTCAATAGGTCGACAATTAATCAGTCTATTAGTTGAAGCTAAGTATTAGGCGTGTCGATTACTCTTTAATTTCTAGTGATGTGCATCACGGAAGTTTAATAATTCCACTATGATGATGAAAGTTTACTGAGACATCCAAAAAGAGATTCTTTTTTCATTCCGTGATGCAAGTGTTTTATCAATTAGCTTGCAACTTCGCAGTTTTTTTTTTTAATCAACATTGCAATGAAATAATCAACTCAAACATGAACAACATCTCATTTTATTCCATGCCGAACAAAAGAGAAGCATTTTACAGGAAACAGAGAGATCTGAAAGAGATTGATGGAGATATATAACATTCTCATAAGCACCAAATCTATCGCTTCCTTTTCTGATTAATTCGTTGGTGCTGGAAAAATATAGAACCATATGATATCCATTCGGTTCACAGTACCACTTGAAAGATATATAGACAAAGATGAAAAAGATCAAGCAGTCACTGCTCCACTAGTGTCGTCATTATTGACTGAGGATTTGGCGGGGCACTTCTGTTTCCGTTCATCTAAGTTGATGTGTTGCTGACGGCACTCGAGGCTGCAAAACGCGATCTCACCCCTGCAATTTTAATACGTTTTAAAATATATTTTTTTAAAAACTTTTAATTTCGATTTGCAAAACACTTTCTCTTTCTTATTAAATAAACAATTACGAAAGATCTAGAACAAAACAGTTTGCCCCTTAGTAAATTAGATACGTTAATCTTATTTAGAAAGATTTAAACAGCAGAATACAAGCTTTCAAAGCGATTTTAACTTAATATTAAACGGCAATTTGTTCAAAGATGTTAAATGGGCATTTTGAAATTTTTTAAGGTGAACAACCATAAAAGAGAAGAAAACCACGAAAAGAAGTGCAAGGATAACTAGATCTGATGATAAACCCTAAAAAGACGATCTTTGAAACAGAAATCGCAGAGTAAACTAAAAAGATGGGATTTTTGGAAGGCGGTGTGGAGAGAGAAAGTACCTATACATGTAAGCATCTCGTCCGGGCCCGAGGCTTCGATTGCAGAGTCCGCAGGCCCTCAAGAAGGGCGCCGTCCCAGGCAGTACGGAGAAATCCCCGGCTCCACCTAGTCGCCGGCGGGGAGAGGGTATGGATCCCGCGTACCAGGAGGGCGATCTCTGCGCCATCTCCGCGGCACCCCACTGCAGATCAAGGGGTTGGCCTGCGATCGGTCCGTCCTGAACCAGAGGCTGGGGGGCCTCGACGTCGAAGAGGACGCGGGCGGGGAACTCAATCGAGCTGGTAGTGCGCTTCATCGGTGAACTGGACAGCTTCCCGAGCAACATCCTTGTCTGTGGAAGACGAAGTAGAGAAGTGCTTGGAGACCGCGCGGCGGGAGGGAGGGAGGGAGAGAGAGAAACTCGGAAGATAGAAGAAGAAGAAGCTCGAAGGTTTTGGTAACCGGTGCATGGGCTAGAGAGGAGGGAGATAAAAAGAGAGAGGTGAATCGATCTGGACCGTTCAAAGTTCCGATGTCTTCGTAGTAATATTTCCAAACTGTTAGATGGCGTTTTGAAAATGGAGATAAACTTTAGGGGCATGTTTGAAACTTACCATTTTATTTTATTATTTGGACTTCTCTAATTTATCATCTGTTTAATTAGGGAGGACAGTGGATTGAATTTCATATCTTCGATCTTCAGTTATTATATTTATCTTTATATCCATTCTTATTTTGTTTGAGTTTTCAATTTTTATCCTTATACTTATATTTATTGGAAATCAGATATTCATTTTTATATTTATACTCATTAGATTATCGGACATCCTCTGTATTAATATATATATTTTTTCATTTTATCCCATTACCATCATTTAACAAAAATATATTAAAATTAATATCATATAAAAAATATATAATTCAACAAAAATATATATTAAATATTTATAATAATAAAAATAGATCAAACATCAACAAAAAATAATTAATGAGTTTTGGATAAAAAATATATTTTATATATATTATTTAATCGAATATTCAAGTTGGATATAAATAAGATTCTACTAGACTCGTCTCCATACCTAATTATTCAAATATTCATACTTAACATGTCAATTATTTAATCGGGTCTAAAAAAATCCCTCCATATCCTCCTCCATTCAAGTTAAATATCAAATCCTCCATAAATTCGGAGGAAATTATCATCCCTACGTTTAATAATTGAAGAACAATTATTTATTTTTGGAAACAAGGGTTAATATTTCATTTTGACCTACAATTTCTTTATTTTATCCCTTCATTAAAATTTATCATAATTTAATATTGGCGGACAACCTAACGCAATTTTCCTCTTTTATTCAGGCTTAAAATCGGCCATGATTAATTCGTCATGAGCGGAGTTAGTTTCTTCGTTTTATCATTTTCTTAAAAATGTTTACCACTGCAAAATAATATATTTGACTCTTTTTTTTCCTCAATTATTATAAGTTTTTTTTTCTTATTATGTGTCATATAAACTAGTTTGATATAGTGATTATAATGGTCGGGATGGTTGATAAATTGGTTAAATAAAATATATTAGTAAGCAGCTACTGTATAGTATAAATTAAATAAACTTAAATACTAACAAAGCCAACTTATTACATTAATAAAAAATATTAATAATTTTAAAAAATATTTTAAAATTTATCTAAAATTTTGTTACAATTTTATTTTTATCAAACACATTAAAAATGTAACACTTTGTAAAATTTACAATTTATTCAAATATATATATATAATGCAACATCCTGTAAACATTATAATTTTAAACTATGCATAAAATGTTAAAAATAATACGTTTTATTTATTAGATTAATATTTTAATCAAGCTGAGCTTGAAAAAAAATAATTAATAAACAAAATTTAAATGCAAGTCAATTGCAAATAGATATCATTAAGAAGCTTACAAATCTAAAGATGGGTCTCAAATAGAAGCTTACAAAGATGAATCTCAATTAGAAGCTTACAATTGTTTGGCACATAATTTTTCCTTTTTCAAAATTATTAGGAGGTGACGTGTCCAAGACTGTTTAGAACTCACCTAATGATTCGTGACAAGGTTGTTTAGATCTCTCCTAAGGATTTGTGACAAGTGGAGAAAGTTGTTTAGATCTCTCCGAATGATTTGTGACATGTGGAGGTGGCATGAGTTGGAAGTTAGCGAGAAGAGGACAAGGATCCGAGAAGGATTTGAATCATAAGTATGTCAACGGGACAAATTAAACAGCATGTGGCACAATAATTAACATGTTTTTATTCCAGGTTAAATATTTAACAAAATATTTTATATTTATTAAAAATTAATTTTAAATTTTATTAAAACAATTATTATGGATATTAACTATACGAATCTTACAAGTCACTCCCGAAATAATGATACAATGATTAGATTCTCTAATAAATAATTAAAAATTTTAAGATTCGAATTTTAACTATAATGTAGTATAGAAAATTTTTCCACTAATAAAAAATAGATCTAAAAATATTGATCATTTGGATGAATCTTCATTAACACTTCCTGATTTATTTTGATAGTCAGTAAAAAAATTTCATAGGATCGAACCGACTTAAAAATATTGGTCATTTGGATAAGCCTCTATTAACATTTCTTGAATTACTTTGATGGCCAATAAAAATTTTCGTGAAATCGAATCGATTATTTCAGATCCAACGTTATTCAATTTAATTAATCATCATTTGTTTTTATACTAACCCGATGCATATAACCTTTCGTCGGCTGACGAGCACTGAAGAGTATGGGATGGTATCCAACTTGACCTTCATGTATCAGACCTCTGAAAGCTGGAGGACTAGGCATCATCCTTTTAATGCTACGCTCATGGTGGTGTAAGCTCTTGACAGCCAGGTTCAATGATAAAAACTTATCTAGATGGCTAGTGATACATGCTGATGGATATATAGGTGGCTAGGTGATGCACTACCGAAACATTGTTGTTAAGCAGGTGGGGAACACAAAAGAAAGGTGCACAATGCTGAAGTGATTATAGTTAAAAGTATCTGTGACCGAACCTACTGAAGTAGCATGCAGACTATTCCAACCTAAGAGATAGACTGGCAGATCACAGGATTCAAGTTGGAATTTCTGATAATATTCTTTGGAAAAGGATCTCGAATGGGTTATTACAGTTAAATATCTTTGTACAATTTTTTCAACAGTGGCCCAACAATCCAAATTCACTCCACAATTCCCTGGAAATCATTGTGCCCTTGTAACGTCAAAACTTTTATGGATTGGTTATCCGGAACATAGTTCATGCATATTAAGCCAACCTCAAAAAGAAGGGCATTATAATACAAGATCACCACTGCATCTTCTGCAAACATCATGCCGAAGCAAATAGCCGCTTATTCAAGGTGTGCTTATTCACTAAAATGGGTTGGTTCCATGTTGCAGAAGCTGTCGAGATACCAATGAAGAGAATGGTCCAGGAGATTCTCGAACAAGGGTGGACAGGGCGATTAATAAGCATGCAAACACCATGGTAACAACACCATTTCAAAGCTAAACACGCTGGAGTATATATCCTTCCACTCACGGCTGGTTAAAACTGTATGAAAGCTGGATATGGAGGCTGAAGGGCAAGAAAAGGATAACAACAGCCCAAGTCTTGCGTCGACAAGGAGAGAAGGCGGCAGCAACTTTTTACTAGCACACGGTGTTTTCCTTAGCGCCATACTATTGCCTTCTTGATTCAGCTTGCCTGCAGGTAGGGTTTTTTTTTCCAGTTAATTTCAGTTATGGTAGTTGCAACCGCTGGAATCAGGGAGGCGACCTCACATCAGAGGTCAGCTCCATTTTCACCAATGCTCAGCCATTTCTCTGTAAGTCACCTAAGCCATTTTGCACCTCATTATATATATAGTTTATGGTAGTAGTCTCTCCTAAGCTAAAAGAAAAAAGAAAAACAATTTGCATCATTTCTTCTTCTGTGGAATTGTTTGATAAATAATAAAGTCAACGAGTCAACCCTTGATTTTGTACTTCTTCCTAATTGGACGCCTAAAATCACCACTTTTCATTTACTATTTTATTACAAAAAGTCTGCTAAATAAACATTTAAGCATATCAACAAGGAAACGAGGCTTTAATTCAGAATAACCAATTGTAATTTGCTAGTTTGTCATATAATTACAACAATTAAACTTGCATCTAGAAATTGTAGTATGTATTTGAACGTAAATGACATTCTCACGGGATGGACTGATGGCTAATGCATGAGGTATTGTTACAATGAAGTCTGAGGTTCAAATCCTGACTAGTAGTCATGTTTCTGTCCTCTCTCATGTACTGGTCACTGTTCGAGTTAGCTAGACTGTCTTCGTGATTTATCTCCTTCGTGTTGACCCTGAAATAAATTGACGGAAGCGCTAGGAACGAGCGTTTCGCCTTTTGCCACAATTAAACATAAATGGCACCCAGAAATTTCAAACACACTTTGAATATCGTCGGCAATTAGAGTGTTGATTTATCTAATCATCCTACTTATTAGTCTAGACAACTTTGTGTACGATGTAGAACATTAGCTGCTTGAAAATTGACTGTGCCACATGTAAGCAAACCTATCAGTTGGATAACTTTCAATGATGCTGAATCATTTGCAGGGCCACAAGAGTTATGCCAGACATAATGTCTCCTAAATTGTTCTGTCTTCGTGTTGCAACGACATCAATATGTTTTTATCTATGAAAGCAACATGTATGGTTGAGTTTGTTAAGGCTCCCTTGTGTTAGTTAATATTGATATCTTCAATCTTTATATGAAATGTTCTTCTTCATGAAATTACAGGACCATTTTCTCTGCTTTAAAAATATGGAAGAAAACGATGATTTGTTACTGTGGTCCACTCTTCAGATCAAGGGAAAATCCGAAACAGCAAGAACTAATCCTCTGCCGTGCCATAGCTAGCAATGGGAACCCCATAAATGTTATACTATGCGATCACATTTATATTTAATGATCTGATCAACTTTCACGTCGATTCTTATTCCTTCATTGAAGTACAATAAAGTTCCCTTTAAGAAGAATCTTGAGATGAAACGGTTAGCAAACACTACTCAAATATATAGAACAGTAAATAAGTCCATTGATAGACTGAGTTCATGACCAGATTGAATCCTCTTTCCCTCAAAAAAAAAAAAAAAACACAAAAACACAAAAAAAAATCCTATTACTTTCCGCTATTCATCACATGTTCATCTTAAATGAGCTAATCAATTTCAAGGCAGTTCATATTGCTTCACAGAAACACAAGTTAAAAGTCATCCTGTGGCTTCCTGTCAGAAGCATGTAGGAGCGATAAGATGAACTGAATCGCAAACGCTACGAGTCATATATAGAAAAAACTAGATCAATTCCATGAACAGGTAAGCTAATCAGTCACAAGTCAGAAACTGCCAGTTCCTGCGTGAAGACTAGAGAACGATTCATGAGAAAGTCGAACTGTTGATTGGATCATAGTAGGACGGAATAATCTGGCCGGTCTATGCGATTTGACTCTGATCGGGATACACCGCCGGTCTATCGCTCCAGATGTCCGGTCGGGTATATGTGTAGATCAGAAAGAGAGATGGAGGATTAGCAGAGAGCTCCAGACGAAGAGCTCTTAATGGCGCGTGCTACGGAGGCATGGTCGAGCATGCTCTGGCTTGAAAGTACCGCCGTCCCCGAATTCCCGGGGAGTGCCTGAGGTACTGTTGGGGGTGTTCTAGCCGTACGGGTGGAGTGCTTGCCTCGTACGAGCGAGGGGTGCCGTGGTCGTACAAGATAAGGGCCCCGTGGTCGTACGGGCGGTGACGGAGTTATCCTTGGTAGCTGCGCGGGAGATTGCGATCCACGATGAGGCTGTTCTTATATCCGACCGGGGAAGAGTCCACAAAAAACCTCCGGTCGGTTAGGATACGAGATATACCCGACCGGGGTTCTTGGGGGAGTTCGGTCGGTGAGGAAGGATTGTTAGTCCGACCGGAGTGTACTAGATGTGACCCCGACCGCGGCTGCAAGCGGGCCCGGTCGGTAAAAAGGGGTCGGTGGTTGCTGGAGGAAGGTCCGATCGGTGATGTAAGAAGTCGAACCGATCGGTTATGTTAATGTTTCGTGTGAGCGAACTTTACTTATCCGATCGGGGATGTAAGGTGTAGTCCATCGATCGGTGATCCTTGCGTTTCCGCGAGCGGACTTTACTTATCCGATTGGGGATTTAAGGAGCAGACCCCCTATCGGTGATCCTTGTGTTTCCCGTGAGTGGGTTGAGTTTAGTTTATCCGATCGGGGGTTTAAGGAGCAGATCCTCGATCGGTGATCCTTGTGTTTCTCGTGAGTGGGCTGAGTAGTTTATCCGATCGGGGATTCGTAAGTAGACCCCCAATCGGTGACGTTTTTGTATTCACGTGGGCACTGACCTTGACCTTAACTTAACCAGGATATTGGAGAATCCAAACCTATCCACCGTATCATATTTCATATTATCTAAAGATATTTCAAGAGCTTATATTGCTTAAAACATATATTCTTTTTCCCTTTTTTTCCGTTCCGAGTTAAGAATTAAAATTAATATTTTCCTTCTCTTTTATTTATATTAATATTTTTTTTTCATTTTATTAAATTAAAAAAAAAATCTCTCTTCAACAAATACTGATTGAATTTAAACGATTGGTGTTAATTTTTCAAAATCAACACAAATGTAGTGGTGATTTTGAAAGAGTAATATTGTTGATTTTTTCATATATTAAATTATAATGATTATTTTTTAAAAAATATTTAAAAAAACATATTTAAATTTTATAATACTAAATAAATTTATAAAAATTAGAATTAGTTCAATCGATAGATTCATTAATAAATTTTGATCAAAATTCATTTATGAACTTAGGATAAAAATTATTGATGGACCTAGAGAGTTTCGATTGAATTAATTTTAATTTATATAAATTTTTTTAGTGTTTTGACGTTCAAATATATCCTTTTTTTATTATTTTTTAAAAAACTAAATATCATAATTTAATACATTAAAAAATAGTATAACCATGTTGGTTTTCATTAATATTGATTTTTTAGATGTTAAATTATGATTTTTAAAAAAATAATAATAAAAATAATATATTTAGAATTTAAAATATTATTAAAATTTATAAAAATTGAAATTAATTCAATCGAAATTCTCTAAGTCCACAATAAATTTTGGTCAAAATCCTCTAATTTTTATAAATTTTTTCAATATCCTAAAATTCAAATATGTTTGTTTTTATTATTTTAAAAAATATATATATCATCGTTTAACGTACTAAAAAATCATCATCAACACGTTAATATTAGTTTTGAAATACCTGTTAGTATTAGTTTTAAAAAATCAATATTATATTAATATTGATT
>JBBUKS010023586.1:0-31402 GCA_038050645.1 Hedychium gardnerianum
ATTATAAGGATAAATTTTACAGTGATGAATAATAAACATAAATAATAGAGAGGACTATCATATAAAATAAAAAAAGCCTAAATTTCTCCATTAACAAATTCTACCTAGAGTTCTTTGTGACAAAAGGCGAAACGCTCGCCCCCAGTGCCCCCGCCAGTCCATCCCAGAACCAACACGGATGAGGTAAATCACGGGGGCTAGTCTAGCCAGCTCGAACAGTGACTAGTGCATAAGGGGGGCAGGAACTTGACTACTAGTCAGGATTTGACCCCTAGACTTCATTGTGGCAATACTTCATGCACTAACCAACAGCTCATCTCGTGGGGACTCCTTATAATTTTCTCACGTTATATGGAGAGAGGTTTAATAAAAGCACGAGATACGGGAATTCTACCGTCCATGAAATGATAAGATCGAATCCTGTCTGATTTGGACATATTACCATACACTTATCATCTGTGTCACGCCTTGGGATAGCTCCATCCATAACAAAGCTTTTTAGTATTTTCATTAATTTTTAAATCAAGCATTATTTTATAAAAAATGAAATTTATCATCTTCGCGGTCTCAATGGTCTCATACTATCAAGAGAGAGTAAATCAAAAAATTAAATTAAATCATCACATGGGAGAATTTTTTCGCTAATTTCACTATGAATCAATTTTTATTTAATTTTATAACCAAACTTTGATATTATTGAAAATATGGGCACTTTTATTACCATCAAACCCTAACAAAATGGTAAAAGTTATGATAATTTTTAAATAAATCAAACTGTACTGAAAATATCAAAAAAAAAAAAAGTTTCTTAAAACAAAAATCAGATTTATTTGTTTTAAAAAAATTTAAGTTTGGGCCGGCCTTGTCCCCGGCCCGATTAGACCGATTTCCAATCTTGCGGTGGTAACCGCTCAGAGGAAACCCTAGGAGTTATGTACTATAAAACGACCTTTCGTTGCACGCATATCCGCCGTTTTCTCTTCCATCACTGCAACTTGTCCGGAGATCCCTCATGGCGGAGCGTGGCGCTGGAGACCGTGGAGGTTTTGGCCGTGGATTCGGGCGGGGCCGCGGGGATCGGGGCCGCGGCGGTCGCGGAGACCGCGGTCGAGGTGGGCGACGCGGCGGGCGGCGCGATGAGGAGGAGAAGTGGGTGCCCGTCACCAAACTTGGTCGCCTCGTGAAGGAGGGGAAGATCACCAGCCTCGAGCAGATCTACCTCCACTCCCTCCCCGTCAAGGAGCACCAGATTGTAGACACTCTCCTCGGCGGCCGCCTCAAGGACGAGGTCATGAAGATCATGCCCGTCCAGAAGCAGACTCGCGCTGGGCAGCGCACCCGCTTCAAGGCCTTTGTAGTCGTCGGTGACTCTGACGGCCATGTCGGCCTCGGCGTCAAGTGTGCCAAGGAGGTCGCCACGGCTATCCGAGGCGCAATCATCCTGGCTAAGCTCTCAGTGGTCCCTGTCAGGAGGGGATTCTGGGGGAACAAGATCGGGAAACCCCACACTGTTCCGTGCAAGGTTACTGGAAAGTGCGGATCAGTCATTGTCCGCATGGTTCCTGCGCCGAGAGGAGCGGGGATTGTCGCTGCACGCGTTCCGAAAAAGGTCCTTCAGTTTGCTGGAATTGAGGACGTGTACACTTCATCCCGCGGATCGACAAAGACTCTTGGAAACTTTGTCAAGGTCAGTTTTTTCATTGATTTTATTAAATTTTATATCTTTGGCTTGAAGGTTTATGATCAAGTGAACTCCAAAATCTTTATCCTTCTGAATTACTGAATTAGAACAGGCATTTTGGAAGGGTCCTCTTCTTTGCTATTGCACTAGCATCATAAATGTTGAACTAATGGAAAACAACCAATATCTTTTACATATTCACCAAATTATGCATGCTTTAGGTTTGATATTCTATTTTTTTAATAAATATTAGTTAGAAAAGGGGCTGTCAGAGTTAAGAAATTTCGAGATGAAATTGTTGTGTGAAAATTGATATTCAGAAATGAGATACTAAATATTATAACTGCTTTCTCCTTAACTACCAAATGTAAAGTGTGTTTTGGGAGAGCCTTGATGAAATCATTCATGGTATACCGTATACTTATGATTTATAAGTGAAGGTAGTATAATTTGGATTTTGCTAGAGATAAGGAAGGTAGTACAATTTAGACTTTGTTGATCTCATGATCTTATGGTTGTTAATATTTACTTTCAGAAAGAGAATAGGATGAAAAATGAGAGATGGAAATGGGGAGAAGCTTATGGAGTCCTATGCTTTCTCTGTGTCCCCTAAGTATAGAAGAAACTTTCATACTTGTATTGTGAGCCTCAATCATTTATCAATCAGAGTAGACCAATGGAAAATAACACACAAATAGTTTTTGTTTCACTGATGAATTTGGAACGGAAATGTGAATGTGCGGAGATTAGAAATTATTGAATAAAAAATACTTATATTATAGAGTAATTAGTTTCCATTAAAAGACAATCAATATTTTTAGTTATAAAAATTGAATTTATCACATGAAATCTCTAAGAGCTAAAGGAGGATTTCATATGCCCCCACGGGCATAGCCGAGTACTCGGATGGTAGATTTGCACCACAAGAACAAGGGTCAATTACCAAGGGGTTCATTCCCCGCGGGATTAAATGGCCCTCCCACCTAGGAGCCGCTCGGTACTGTGATTTACCTTCCTCCATGGGGCCGGCGATGAGGTGCGCTTGGGGTGAGTGTAATCACCTTTTGCACCACAAGATCAAAGAAATATTAATCAATGTAATAAAAAATATTCTAATTAATTCGAATACAATTAGTGACATTATCAATATTGTTCTGTGAGATAATATAATCATGTAGGGGATCTCTAATAGTTGCAATATTCATGTAGAAAGATCACTAATAATAGCGACAAAACACATATTGGATGATAATGATGAAACCATTTTGTTTTCTGTGAAATTCTCTTTTTTTCGATGCTATAATTTTGTGGGATGGCATATATAATATACGAGATATCGACAATAGAGCTACAACTGTTTGCATTTTAGCTCCTGATGCTTTTATTGCTTTGCAGGCTACGTTTGATTGTCTCATGAAGACCTATGGGTTCCTCACTCCTGACCTGTGGTTAGAGACTCGCTTCAGCAAATCTCCCTTCCAGGAGTACACAGACTTGCTCGCCAAGCCGACCAAGACGATTCTCATCGAGAACACGGAGAGGATTGAAGCTTAGGATCGCAAGAAGTCAGTTTTCCCTACCAGACACCTATTTATCTCCAACAACTATGATTAATTAGTGAGTTAAGGACTTGGAACCCCTGTTTTTATCTGCTGAATTTTATGTATTGGTTTGGTTTGTTGCTTGGGTGTGATAATCCGACAATCAACGACGTGCCACTATTGGCATAGATAATATTTTCTGATCGTCTTTATATCTTTCAAGTGTCTTAACAATTGATTTTGAGAATGGTTTATGTCCTTTCATGTAAGTATCGAATAAATCAAACTATACAGTAAAAGTGTGTCAAAGGAATTGGTTTATAAACATCAAGAACATTGATTCCCCTAATTCCTACAAAGGAATTTGGTTTTTCATGAAACTTAATTTTATTATTTTATGTTATTAATATTAATATATATATATATATATATATAATTAAAATAAAAAAATAAAAAATGTTTTTCGATTTAACATGAGCGATTTTGTTTACGTAATTTTATTAATCTTGAACCCATGAGAAAGTTTCAGCATTGTTTATATTCAATTTTTATAATTTCAAAAGTGTGTATGTATCACATTCTCGTTATATTTCTTTTTATTTTTAATTTTTTTTTCTACTCGTATAAAAATTTACTGTTTTTAATTTATAATTTCTTTTATGTTTAAATTTTTTTCTACCCATACAAATTTACTATTTTTAATTTATAATATCAAATTAGATCAGAGTGCGTGAATATATTATATTAATTTTGTTATCACAAGCTCATCATAAAATTTTAAGATATTCACTGACTAACATTATTTATAAAATTTTAAGATTTCTTAATGCAGTGAATAACTATTACGTACGAATACTGAAAACGATTTTTTTATTTTAATTAATTTAATAGAATATCAAAAAAAATGAAAACTCGAAAATGAATTTTTGAAATCTAAAAATTCTATTTGATAACAAATTTAAGTCTCTAAATGAATTTTGATTAAATCTAAAAACATCTCATTTTGATATCCAAATTAAAAAGATAGATTAATTCTATCGAATTTGCATCCCTCCTTTTATTTGAAAATAATTAAATTTTTTAATGATATAAATTTAAATTACTTTAAATTAAAATTAATGTATTCAAATTCGTTAATGTATTTACGTTTTTATATTTAAATTTAATAATATAAATTAAGAATAATAAATTTTCAAGAGTAAAAATTTTAAGCTGAAAATAAAAAAGGATATTTTTGAAATTATAGACAGCATAAAGATAAAATTATTATCCCAACGGCTTTTTTAGAGTAATCCTCACTGTCCGAAAGGGAAGTAAGAATACTTTTGGAATTATAAAAGTTAGCAAGTGAGATAGATAATACTCAAATTTCCTCACACAGTTCAATAAAATACCGTTCCATTTAAAATCCCTAAACCGTAACCCTTAGTGGGCCTCCCCCTTCATCATTATCTTTCAACTATTTATAGAAATAATTGGATCCGATTGTTTTTAGGGGATCCGACCCGCAAATCGATCTTCCTGGAGAACTACTAACCCTTCTTCTCACGGTGTGAGGAGCATTTCACTCTCCATCTGTCGCCGTCGCCTTCAGCACCGGCCTCTATGACCTCGCCAGAACGCCGATCGGCGGCCCCCGTGCTGCTGTTTCTACTCCTTGTCTTTTCCTCGCCGGTCGCCGCCTGGAAGAAGGATGAATTCCGATCCTGCAAGCAGACCCCTTTCTGCAAGCGCGCCCGTACCCGCGCCCCTCACTCGCTGCCTCCTTTCTCCGTTTCCGACGTATCTCTGTCCGATGGTTCTGTGTCCGGTCGCCTTGTCCCCTCCCCGTCCATCCGCCAGGTCACTGAGGAGGATCCCTCGGCCGAAGCCGCCGTTGACGACGCCTCCCAGCGGCCTCTCCTTTTCCGCCTCTCCGTTTACCATGGCGGTATCTTGCGCCTGGAGATCGATGAGGATCCGTCATCCGCGCCGACTCCCAAGCGCCGTTTCCGCCTTCCCGATGTCCTCCTTCCCGATCTAGAGGATCGCCGCCTCTGGCTCCCTCGCCTGTCGTCCCCCTCCGGTGTCGCCGCCACCTCCTTCTACCTTGCCGATGGATTCGAGGGCATTCTCCGCCACGACCCTTTCGAGATCGTCGTCCGCCGTACTGGTTCAGAGGGCGAGCCCGTCCTCTCCTTCAACTCCCACGGGTTGTTTGATTACGAGCAGCTGAGGGAGAAGAAAGAAGGTGAAGACTGGGAGGAAAGCTTCCGCAGCCACACGGACTCGCGGCCTCACGGCCCGCAGTCAATAAGCTTCGATGTTTCATTCCACGGTGCTAATTTTGTGTACGGGATCCCTGAGCACGCTTATCCGTCACTTTCCCTCCGCCCGACGAGAGGCCCCGGGGTAGATGAATCCGAACCCTACCGCCTCTTCAACCTCGATGTCTTCGAATACCTCCATGATTCCCCATTCGGCATCTACGGTTCCATTCCATTTATGTTCTCCCATGGCACCCGTTCGACCTCCGGATTCTTCTGGCTTAACGCTGCCGAGATGCAGATTGATGTCCTCGCGCCTGGGTGGGATGATTCTGCCGCGCCGAACACTGGGAGGGTCGACACATTTTGGATGAGCGAGGCTGGAGTGGTGGATGCATTTTTCTTTGTTGGTCCAGGCCCAAAGGACGTGCTGAAACAGTACGCGTCTGTGACGGGGACTCAGGCCATGCCACAGGAGTTTGCTGTGGCGTATCACCAGTGCAGGTGGAATTACAGGGATGAGGAGGATGTTGCAGCTGTGGATGCTGCTTTTGACGAACATGATATACCTTATGATGTTTTGTGGCTCGACATAGAACATACTGATGGGAAGCGATACTTCACTTGGGATCGGACGCTGTTCCCAAATCCTGAGGAGATGCAGAAGAAGTTGGCTGCCAAAGGGAGGCACATGGTGACAATCGTGGACCCGCACATCAAGCGGGATGATTCCTTTCATGTGCATAAAGAGGCAACTGAGAAGGGTTACTACGTCAAAGATGCATCAGGGAAGGATTTCGATGGATGGTGTTGGCCAGGGTCCTCATCGTATACTGACATGTTGAACCCAGAGATAAGAGAGTGGTGGGCTGACAAATTCTCTTACAAGAATTATGTTGGTTCGACGCCATCATTATATATATGGAATGACATGAATGAGCCTTCAGTCTTCAATGGTCCTGAGGTAATCATGATATTTTGTTCTTTTAGTTCTATGTTTATAACAATCACTTGATACATTCTTTTTTGCTTCATAATATCTTGGTTACAGGACAGAGATGATTTTTAATATTTATCATTTAGTAGGGGTATAAGTTATTAATCGGGCACAATTAATGATTTTGCATTCATCTTTTCTTTGTCTATTTTTTTGCTTTCTGCGTCTAGTTTTTCATTCTTGTTCAAATTGACTACTAAATGCAATGTAAAGTTCTAGGCCAACACTTGAAAGCTCCATTATCTTTACATCAAAGTGAAAGTGTAGGGATACATGATAGCTGAGGCCGTTTTAGACAGTTTTTTTTTTGCCCTTTGTTTTTGTTTCTTTCCAGAAATTTGAAGTCTTTTGTTGGTCATCAGTAGCTTTTCTCCTCAGGTTACAATTTCAGCCTAGTTGTTCAATCATCAGACTTTAGTTCTTAGTTACAGATTTTTCTAGTAGTTAATTTAAATTTTAGCCTTGAGCCCCATGACTCGCAAGGTTTGCAAATAAATTTTATATTCTAATCATATCCATCTTTATTAGGTAACCATGCCCAGAGATGCCATACATCTTGGGGAGGTAGAGCATCGAGAATTACACAATGCATATGGTTACTATTTCCATATGGCTACAGCTAATGGACTCTTAAAGAGGGGTAATGGAAAAGACAGGCCATTCGTGTTATCAAGAGCTTTTTTTGCTGGAAGTCAACGGTACGGGGCAATCTGGACTGGAGATAATTCAGCAGATTGGGATCATCTCAGAGTTTCGGTTCCAATGATCCTAAACCTTGGTCTTACTGGCATGTCATTTTCTGGTAAAGTAATTTTGAACTCAATCCTTGATGCATGTTGTATAGTTTATACCAGTTTTCTTAAAACCAAGATAATGCCACAGGTGCTGATGTTGGGGGTTTTTTTGGCAACCCTGAAGTAGATTTGTTAGTACGATGGTATCAACTTGGTGCTTATTACCCATTCTTCAGAGGTCATGCACATCATGACACCAAGCGACGAGAACCTTGGCTATTTGGGTATTCATCAGTTCCTTTGTTGCATTGCCCAATCTAGATGCAATACCAAACACTTTTTTTTAAGCTTATGTATGCCAACCATAATGGGTCCCTTGGTGATAATTCAGCATATTTTGTTCTATTCAGTTATAAATCTTTGCTAAAATGCCCCAGTTCATATTCTATTGCTCTTAAGCTCAGGAATTTTTCTAACTTTAATAGCGTGAAAATTTCTAGCAAGGCAAAGGCCTATGGTGATTTTTTGTTACTCAGTTAATATATTCTGGTCTCTAGGATTCATTTTTCTCAAGATACTTTATGGCTATTTTGTAATTTGGCCAATTTCTGGTGAGTTTATAGGTCCTTTATATGCCCGGTCTATCTAAGTTTGCTGCTTAGCCAGATGTACTCAAGATATTTGACATTTAAGTTTTGAAGTAAGTTGAATTGATTTGCTGCGAAATTTTCATCAGAAAATGACAAAAAGTTTGGGCTATGTTTACAGCAAACTTTTATGTAGTTCTATATCCAAAGAATAAGGACTGTTAAAGGGCTTCAAGGACTGGCCCAAAAGCATTCTAAGCGGGCATACTAGATTTTGCGTAGAATTGTGTATATGTGCTTTCAGGAGGTTAATGCTTTGTAGTTTTGAAAATGGTCATTAGCACTAACATCACTGAGAAACTTCTGGAAATTAGATCTGAATCAAAATAGAAATTGTGCTAATCTTGGTTGATTCTTAGAGAAATTTATGAAAAGAAAAGAATCTGAATCTAAGAATCTGAATGTATTAGCTTTTCTTAATCATATGGTGTGATTCTCACTATCTTAGCTGAATTCTTTCAGGAAATATGCACAACATCTAGATGGTCTCATGTCTAATTACTTGTCATGACAGTAGCACCCTAATATTCTCTACATTACAACAATAAGAAGCCATGTTTGTTCCAATTACATGGGATCAACTTCATAAGGTCAAGATACTTTTTATGTTGGTTGCAAACTCTTTTTTCCAACCTGGCTTAAGAGTCAATTAACAGTTTTATTTCCATAACTTGTTGAGACAATTCTATTGTACAATGATATATATATATATATATATATATATATTTTAAAATGTAGCTATTTCTCTCTATGGATTATTTGTTTAAATCTTGAAATCATATCTGGTAACCTTATTTGCTTAGTTTTCATCCAATTGTAGACTACAAAACTGAATCTGCTTCTAACCTTCTAACCAGGGTTCTGAATAAGGCAGTTTAGTAAATGAAATTTGCGTTGTACCTACTCATGTGTGCTATATTTTTTGTAACGTAATTGATTTTACACAGCATGATACATGTAACTTTTTGATCTGATTAATCCAGAGAGGAAAATACTGCTTTGATGAGAGAGGCAATACATATCCGGTACTCATTATTGCCATACTACTACACACTATTTAGAGAGGCTGCTACAAGTGGCATTCCAATCATGCGTCCTTTGTGGCTGGAATTTCCTGCTGATAAAGAAACATATGACAATAGTGAGGCTTTCATGGTTGGATCAAGTCTGTTAGTCCAGGGTGTTTATGAGAAGGTATACATGTTTTATGCTTATGTCTCCTCTATTTATACTAGTTGGCTAGGTAATCAATTTTTTTTTGGTTACTGAACAGAATCAAAAGTCAGTATCAGTTTATTTGCCTTCTGGAGCATCTTGGTTTAATTTGAGAGATGGAGTCAAGTGTGATGGAGGTGTCTCACTCAAACTGGCTGTGTTAGAAGATAGTATACCCAGTTTCCAGAGAGCTGGTACTATTATTCCCAGAAAGGACAGGTTCAGGCGAAGCTCCACCCAGATGGTCAATGATCCTTACACATTGGTATATTATTATACAAATATGTCACCCTTTTCAACCTGCTAAATATGCTTTATCTCTTTTATCTATTTAGTTACAATCTGGTTTTCTGCTATAGTTTTTTCTGAAACATTTTTGTGTTATATACCGCTAACCCCTAAATTTAGAAGCAGAGGTCTAAACCTACTATACCACAATTAACCTAACTAAGGATGCTCACAAAACATTTGACAGTTTTTCTTTATCTATATGCAATAGTGGCATCATCGCTAACTCCAAGAATTTAAACGGGGAAGATTGTAAAACGGGTTCCTAACCATTGGACTATGTTCCAAAAAATGGTGATGGATTGTAATCCATCATATGAAACTTACATCTATTGCAAATGTGTAATTGGCCAGACCATTACATACACATAGGACCTAATATCTCGTCATTGCCCCAAGATGGAAGTGCTAATGTGTGCCTTCAGGATGAGACATGGTAATCTTATGATAATTTTTCATAAGTGTGCTGGTAGTGTTTCAGATTTAACTAAAAGAAGCTTGGATTGGAAAAAAAAACTGTCTTGTATTCTTATTCTTTTTAGATATATATATATAAATACATGTAAGCTTTTATTCTGTGTTACTTATAGTTCCTTGTGCAAGCTGACCGCTCATGGCTACATTCAAACTCAATCTTTGAAAGTTGTAAATAGTTCGTAACACAACAACACTGAGATTAGGAATAGAAATACTCTGAAACTGGACTGCTCTTGCTTTAGTGGCAATCACATCTTTTGTCCTCGTAACCTTACAAGAGAGGAGTGTTGCTTAGTTTTCCCGTGTTCCTGGTTTTTCTTTCCTATGTAGACCTGTTTTCATCATTTTATTCAGTACAAATTGTATGGTTTTCAAGTGTTGCAAATCCACTGGTATTTTACATACAAGGGACTAGAATGTGGTTAAGCTCAACCACGAGGAAAGAATGGTTTCTCCAGGAAGTCTTCCAATCTGTTGCTCTTTGATTTCTTTAAACGCTTGATCAACTCAATCACAGGAGAATTAGAATATTTCAGTTAGTTCTGAACTCTAAGAGCTTATATCTGAGGTTCCAATGTTCATTTACTAGATGCCTCTAGTTGACCACTACAACGTCAATTTTAGACTATAATGGTTGTATCACCAGTCGATTCAAAACTACTCGTCTCAAGCTGACTGAAATGCTTCTAGTCAACTGTTGCTCACATAAAAATATTTTGTTTTCCCAATGCTTTGCATCTAGTCAATTCACACGCCTAGGCACTCTCCCTTATTTCCACTAACAACATGTCACATGCATTTAAGGTTTATGATTTGAGTCGGTAACAAACATGGCTTCCTTCCAAAGTCACATGTTTCAAGCATAGGTGGTCAACTTCTACTTACGCAATCACGACATCGTTGCATATTAAGCCTTGAAAACAAAAATCAAGATTACAACATGCATAATGGATACATAGTTTACTTTTCTTTGGTCTTCAATTCCAAGCTTGATATAACTTAAATTGTATTGTCAAACTATCAAAATAATGTGATCAAACCTACCTACAAGGAACCACTGTTCCAACATAAGGGTTACTAAATCGCAGGGTCATTGGAGTCGGCGAAGACATATTGCTTATGCACATGTTTCCATTGTCTTTTTTTTTTTTGTAAAAAACAAAATTATTTTCCTCAAGTATCTTTCCTTCTCTTCCCGTCGTTTGGCTATTTCTTCTTCGGTTTGGCAAATTTGAACCTCTTGCTAATTGTTTTTGAATTTTGTTTTGTTTATTGCTAGTGTGGCATATTCAATCTAGAATACTCGAGTTGTTTGTCCAGTAACTTATGAACCTGAATTGTGGTACCAGGTAATTGCTCTCAATGGTTCACTTGCTGCCGAGGGGGAGCTCTACATTGACGATGGCGAAAGCTATAACTTTGAGCAGGGAGCCTACATCCACCGCCGTTTCGTTTTTGCCAATAATAAGCTAACATCAATAGACATCCGCCCTTCCAGCGCAGGCAAGAAGAAATTCTCCTCAGATTGCACCATTGAGAGAATTATACTCCTCGGGCTACCATCTGGAGCCAAAAAAGCAGTGACTGCACCAGGAAATCATGAGATGAACATCGAACTTGGTCCACTCACTCTCCGAAAAGGTTCAAAGCCAATTGCGCTCACAATCAGGAAGCCCAACGTTCGGGTTGCAGACGACTGGTCTGTTAGGATATTATAGTTTTGCTGGTAATGAATTTTGGTTGATCAGCTAACATTATTCATAGAAATACCGCCATAATTTTCGAAACTTAGCTCTCAATTTATGCATTTTATGGTTCCGCAAATCCTGGTTCATGTATACACCGTATTCGCAGAAAATTTGGATTTTACTTCCTGCTTATCTGCAAGTTGCACTGCTTTTCCTCTAAAGTCTGTCGTAGTTTCAGGCTCCCACTTTCATCCTGCATTCTCATTTGGACTCGATTTTATGTTTCATCCTTTTCAACTTAATAAATTTATTCTTTTTTATTCTCGATCGAGTCTTAATTAATTTGATTTATATAATCCCGGTCTTCCATCGCTTGACAGAATCTCATCGGGGCCAGGAGCGATAAAGTTAAACTGTATAAGACAAATTCAAACCTGAAACATACACAGAGAAACTGAACTCTGAATTCATAATGTATGCAATTCACAAGCAATTCCTGTTTAAAAGAACTCAAAAGTCATTCTGCTTAAATACTATGATACATAGAATTCGACATTGAATTACGTAAAGCAAACTATGAGTTGCCGATAGCAGTTTCAATCGTTCCATAAACGATCAGAAATGTACTCTTTTGGGGACGAAGAGATTGCTTGAGGCAACTCCTTCAACTGGCGGAAGCCTCCAAAGTATCAGCTACCTTCATGAATTGATGAAGGGCTCTACCAGTCATTCTAGTATGCATGGATCCACATTACTTGGGCATTTAGTTGCAATCCTAAATCTCTTCTAGCGGAATGTCGATGGCGAGTTGACTCTTTCAGAAATTAATCTTGTATCAGGACTTTGACTACGAAACGAAATGATCGTTCGAGTCATCTGCACCCCATTCTTTCCAAAGGCTTCAGCTACCAATAAATAGGGGAGAAATGAGATAATCAAAGCTAAGGCATTAGTTTTTAGAAATGTATACCAGAGTCTGGGCCCTAAATCTGATATTCCTGCAAATATGTCATCAGCATTCTGATCGACAAATTGTATTTTTACTTGTTTCCAGGTTCATTATTCTAACTGGTTTTCCGAGTTTCGACTTGTCTTCCATCCTTGCAATCTCCAAAGCCCTTGAACAAATGGGGAAGCACTTTTCATCCCAGGAGTCCAAAATAACTCCTGAGCCTGCACACACTTCGTCGCAGTAGAAAGCTGCAAATTGTCCAGCAGCCAAACCCTGGTCATCTTCCGATAGATGCACAACCAAATTTTCTTCACCACTTATCCCTGATCCACTCGTAATGCTGCACTCATAGAAACTGGGACCATGCCGGACCTAATAGTAAATTTCTTGTCAGTATATATTTACACTTGAAAAAAAAACTCATGAAGTCTGAACCGAGCATAAATTAGTTTGATGGATATTTCATAATAATACCAATGTATCCCTAGATTTTGAAAAGTCAATTTTAGAAAATCATATGAAGTTACATGTGGAACACCAAACAATTCGTCAACCTTGATATTCAACATTAAATTCTAATACAATCTACAAAAATTAGAATCATGGATATATTGTATCCTGGTAAAGCAATCTAGCAAGTTTAAAAAGCACATTATACAGACGAGAGACATCAGTTAGTATTTACCTTGCATTGTAGTTGTTCAGCGTTAATAGGAGAGGAACCACTAAACCAATTCAATGATCCAACACGGAATGTCCGCCGCCTTTTATCCAATGAAAAGTAGTTTCTTGATACAAAAAGGACATTGTTCTGCACATCTTTTTCAACAACATACCTACAATGATTGATTCAAGCAATACGAAATTGAGCTAAACATTAGCCATAAGTTATAGCTGAATCATGTGATGCAGTGAATATCAGATATACAAGGCAACAGAGAAAAGTATGTGCTGAAGCAATGCAGCATACCAGGGTCCTCCAGGAAGCCGCAGGCCTTGGCGTTGACCAATGGTGTAGAACCAAAACCCACGGTGCTTTCCTAGGTAATCTCCAGTTTCAGCTTCAAGCATTATACCTTCCATTTCCCCTATATGCTTTGCAACAAACTCACTGAACTTAACCTACTTGGAATGGTTTAGAAAACATGGATAAGATCACTTGTCAAAACCTAAGATACAACATTATTGGGCCTCGAGGAAACTTAATCCTTGTATTTTGTTCATCGGTGTTCTTATTTACCTTTCCAAGAAAGCATATCCCTTGAGAGTCCTTTCTGTCTTTGTTTGGTAGATCCATTAGGGAAGCTATCCTACGCACTTCTTCCTATTTAGAATAACCAAATATAATCTCAACCAAACGCTGGAAAAAGTAAACTTGTTAAGGTATATGGATCACATATATATTCCCAATGTAGGTAGATCATTAATTTTCAATTAGAGTCATATTACCTTTGTGATACATCCAAGTGGAAAAAGAAGCTTTTTGAGCTGAGATTGGGATAGATGAGAAAGAAAATAGGTTTGATCCTTGACCTACAGGATTGATTAGTTTAATAAATCAGCTTAATAATGTTTGAGGTAAATAAATCAATCTACTTAATCAGCTTAATAATTGTGTCAAACACAAAATGAAAACATTTCACCATTTAAATCTCCCTTCCATTCCCACAAAAAAAATCAATTGTCAGAAAGATCAGCTAAACAGGCAATATAATATATAGCACAAAGATTATCCAATTGATTCTGATAAGAAAAATCAATTATCAGAAATTACAAATGGACTCCAAAGGCATCACCATTTATCAATATGGTCATAGAACTAGGATTAGTATATCATTTATAGTTTTCTTAATCTTATATTCTTATATGTCCTTAACTCCTTATATTGACTGTGACAAATATGCTATTATTTTGTTTTTTTATTGTTGCATGCTTATTTGACATGAATGCCTAGTTGGCATAAGATTATGAAATATATCATAGAAAATTAATATCTAATTGAGTTATTACAGTGTTCACTTCTGAATTAAGAGAACATAGGGAAATTAAGTAGCATGGTGCTACTATATACTGGGTCTACTACAACAATGTTCTGAGAACAAGGAATTTCAATTTCTTAAATTCTCAATTTAGTAAGAACATTTTAGAAAATCTCTTGAATGATATAAGTCGGTTAGATTTCTCCTACCTACTTTCTTTGCTACACTATTAACTTCACACATTTAACTAAGTAATTTTGATGCAAGGATAAAATTATATATAAGTGCTATGTGGTCGACACATTGCATAACATATATGTGGGAGAATATACAATCCATATCCAAAAATTATTAAAAATATTTATATTGACAACAATGAAGTATAAATGACAGTATATCATCAACTTGTCAAATCCATAATTCCAAATAAAAATATATCAACACCATACTGTGCAGATCCCACAATAGATAATCTCTACTATCCAATAAGGTAGACCAGATCATATGAGGAACATGCATACAATTAAACGCTTGCAAAACTTTTGTTTCACGATCACTAGAACTAATTGTCTGTAGGAGAAAACTAATGAGGATTGAAATTTGAGGCAATAAATATAAGGATGACAAGCTTGATAAACAAAACAAGCAACTTGCAAAAAGTATAGCTGTTGAAATTTTAGATTAAACTTCAAGGTGTCTCTTTAACAAATTGCCAACTATGAAGCCACATAAAACCGTTTCTTGATTGGACTTTCACCTAGGAAACATGATTCACGTTTTTGCATATAATAAAACTTTGTCAATCCTCATTAAGAATAGAAAAGTAAAGATTTCTCAACAATCTAACGGTAATTGTTGTGTTTACAATGATACAGAGCTTAACTCAACTTGCTGAAAGAACTTAAAACCTAACAACTACATCAATAAGATTAGTGCCTTGTACAAGAACTGAGCAGGAGTTACAAAATGGTACCATGTCTTTTGACAATTTCAGAATGGAAAGACCATCTTTTGAAGAAGAGTGGATAACATGAGCATAGTGTCCTGAAGCAACATAATCAAACCCCCTACTACCAATGGCTTCCAAGAAAGCACCTAGGACAAATAAACTTTTACATTATTCAAACTAAAAAAATAGCTCATAAAATACTAATAAGGTAATTGACTAAAAAGGTGTTAGTTGTGTACCAAATTTTACCCTTGTATTACAAAGAACATCAGGATTAGGAGTTCGACCACTACGATACTCGTTGATAATGTGAGATACCTAAGACAGTAAGCATTCAACTTCATGAGTACTAGAGGTGAATTTTCAGATATTAGTCAACGTAATCATATTGTTGGTTCTACAACTATTATAGGAATCACCAAAATTCATGGTCTTTATATATTAATTATCTTGATTGCTCAAATTCAACATTGTTCTCATTTCAAGTTTCAGAATATACTTTAGAGACTCAGCAACTAGTTACCAGAAGCAGAGCAGCGCAAACTTACCACATTCTTCCAATACTCATCTGTTAAATGGACCACCTCAAATTGCACATCAACCTGTATCAATAAAATAGTTCACATAATTGGTGACCTTTTGCAACATCATCAAGCTATGCTTTAGTGCACATAAGTTAAGAGGCATTGCACCTTTTCTCTTAAACATAAAATCAAGATGAAGGAAAAACAAACTTTAGTTCATATTTACTTAAAAGATTATTCTGAAAGAGGTGACTCTAAAAAGTTTGATTACTTCTATTTCATAGATCATAGCCAAACCATTATTCAAATTTCTTAATTGGTTGTTTAACAGGAAATTTTCTTTCAATATGGGTGATACAGCTAACTGCTGTAAATTTGACCTTAAACATACGGGGAGAAAAGAAAAGAAGCAACTCACCTGGTCACAAACGATGGTAGCATATTTTAAATCTTCATCCCACGGACATTCAGACCAAAAGTTTTCAAAATCTTCCTATAGAAAAACATGTATTAATAAAATTACTGTGTTGTCTAATAGACAAGAATGTGTATTTCATGAAAGTAGTAACACACATACACACGCACAAAAAAAAACATTCGCACGGAATTTTTTATCCTGAGGATACAACATCATCAAGGTGTAATACTCATATAAGGAAATTTCAATCACCATATGTCAATTATAAATACAAATTATATTTGGGCCATTTTAATAATTATAAGATCAATGCATGATTAGAAGAACGTTATTATGGGTATCCATAGAAAATAACACAAGGAATAGCCTTTCAAGCCCTCCCTCCCCCAATGTGTTTTACAAGAGAGCGAATGCATGATGACTGGCAGTTAAGAACATGCGAATGAAAACCCTTTACGTTCTTTAGTTGTCCAAAGTTCTTCAAATTGCCTCCAATTTGCAATTACTAATGGGTATTGTAAGAAACAACATAAATAACTACAAGATGTAAAGTTTAATAAATTAAACACAACCTGGGATGTGAAAGAGCTCGATCCATCGAAATGCAAGGTGAGTAGAGAAGAAAAGTTGAAATGGAAAAAGTACCTGAAACCAAATCTTAAGATAGAAAGCAGTGATATCGTGTCCGGCGGCGTGGAGGAGACGGAGGGCGACGCTGCTATCGACGCCTCCGCTGAGGAGGACGGCGACCCTGAGGCGCCTCCCCGGCATCGAGCATCCAAGATAAGGCTCCAGATTAGCGTATGCATGGGATACGCTCGAAGGTCGTGGAGGATCCACGGCGGTTGGCAACGGGGCAAGTGTGGCGACCGGAGAAGGAGGAGGAAGAGGAGAAGAAGAAGAAGAAGAAAGAGACAGCGAGATACCGAGGCGCAAACATGGGAGGGCTCCCGGGTTTAAAGCAGAAAGGGAGGTCAAGCGAGGCCGCGAGAAAACAATAGGTCTGGCGAGCAGCCGAGGGAGGGTCGCCGTCGCTCTGCGCATCGCCGTCGGAACTTCGTTTGGGAGGCGGAGAGCAGGAAGGACCGAGAGGAAGCGGATTAGCAGTGTGAAATTTTATTTTACCCTCCAAATTTACTGAAATTTGTTTATTTTTTAAAATGACCCCTCATTTTTTACAAAATACTTTAATAGCTCTTCATGTTTTGAAAATACAAAATGAGACCGTATATTTCTAATTTAAAGCCTAGAATTCGTGTCTGCAGGTTTTCCACTCTCGTTCACCTGCGCAAATCCAATAGCCAATGGAACAGATCGATCCATCGGCCAGAGCCGTGGTACCCGCCGCAGCCATTGAGGAGCTCCGCCGCGGAGACTCCATCGACAGGGTGGCGTCGCCAAGTCAATTCAGGCGGCCGTGCTCGGCACGCAGTGGGGCGACGAGGGCAAAGGAAACTCGTTGATATCGTTGCCCGGTGCCAGGTAAAATTTCTGTCCTATTTTTTATCAGACAATTGGTTACTTAGGCGGTTTCTTAGAACACCGCATTCAGCATCTGTAATTGGTGCAAAAAGGGGATTATAGAACTGCGCAAGTGTAAAGAAGCTAGTTCATGGTGATAAAAATTTGGAAGTATAGGAACACATTCAAGAAAAAAGTTGGAATTGGTAAAGTAATGATCAGTAGGCGAACAAACTTAATCAATAAAAAAAAAGATGAGAGGAGAGACTAAAGAAGTAGATGATAGAAGATCCAAATATTGTATAATGGGAAGTTGTAAAATATAGTAGTTGTTGTGGTTGATAAGGATTTTAAGGATAATGTTACAAAAAATGAAGAGAATTTTGAGATGTAATTATGCCTTGTAGACTGTAGTTAGGAAGGGAGATATCTGATAATTATAAGTGATTATGTTCTTCATGTCATCCCCCTAGTGACCCTTACCCATGGTTGGGAATGCCGATGTCAACAACAGGGCATATCTGCAGGAATAGAGTGATGAAATTGAAGAAAAAAAACTATTTTTGTTAAAGAAACATGTTTTATAGATTGTCAACATGTTGAGATGAAAATAACTTATAATACTTAAATCACACTACATTAGATTCGCAATAGTGACATTATACAGATTCAAAATCTTGACCTTTGGTTGAAATCTTTCCCGATATAGCTTGGTTACCATTAGACCAAATTTTAAGTATAGTGAAGTCAAAGCATATGATAATTTCTATAGCAATTTAAGAATGAAGAATGCTAAGAACTTTAACATAGGAATTGAGTTGAACTTAACCAATAAGTTTTACTCAAATGGCACACATATGCAATTGACTAATCATTTATACATAGAAGTGGAAAAAACCCTCAACCCAAATGTGAATTTCTTGTTTTTATTGAACTTTTGGTAGGGTTAGGGTTTTGAAATATGTGGTGTTTGGATTTGGGTCTTTGTCGAAAAACCTGAAAATCTAAAGTTATATGTACTATACATAAAGTTATATATTATATCATAATATATAGTATAATATTATATATTGATTTCTTTCATCGTAGTCAATGGATTCATAGATAATTTTTTTTTTTGAAAGTTATGCGTTAACCTTTGAAATGCTAACGATACATAGCAGGATATCCGTGCATATTGTTTCAATGAAAGATTTCATAAAATAATGTGATTTGCATATTAATTGAGTATTTATTCTTTTGAATATCCACCAAATTTTTTTCTTTAATTCTGGTCTTCTATCATCATAGGCTCGAACTTTTTTTTTTTCTTTTGCGATTTCTTCTATTTGATTCCTGATTATCTTTCATTTCATTTTCTCTCGGAAACAACCTCTTGCAAAGCAAGCTAAGGCTGCGTACAATAGACCCTTCCTTGGAACCCCGCATTGGCGGGAGCTTCATGCACCGACTGCCCTTTTATTATATATAAAATATTAGATAATATAATGCATCCAATATATGTTGAAAAATCCAAAATTCAACCAAAATGAAATTATTTTTGGGGGATTCATTTTTTTCTTCTTATATCCAGGTCTGAGTTTGTTTTCTTCCATACCTCTAAGCAATTCCTCAACTGCAATTTTATAGGAACATTCAGATAAGGAAGACAAAAATTGAATATATTGGAAAATTCCAAAACCGAACCAAACTGAAATGATATTTTTTTGTTTGATTTGTCACCTTATATTCAGTTTTGAGTTCACGTATCTTCTGTATCCCTAATCCATTCAGTCGAGGAGTTTTTGAACAAACATTTAGATATGCCAACAAAAGAGTTGACTACTTTTTTACACTATGTGACCTGACATATAGCTAAAATATGGGTTTCAGATGTTGTGTAACTTTCTTCTGGTCTTAAACAAGTTTACTCCTTGATTATCCACATAAACAATTTATGTGTGTTAGATGGGTTGGCTGGTTGTGAATTATTATATGTATTTCAATCATTTAAAACACATAAACAATTTATCCGTTACAACCCTTGCATACTTCTTCCTCAATCTCTTTTCATAGTGTCTCCCACATAGTTTGTAGGATCGTGATCCTAGGCAGGATCGATTTGGAGTCATGATCGGATTGGTCAGGATCGGTAGGATCGGATCGGTTAGGATCGGATAAGTAGGATCGGATCTTTAGGGTTTGGGGCCTCTCGGCCAAAAAAAATCGCCACAAGATGACCTAGTTTAAAGGCCAACTATGCAGGAAAAACTATTGATTCTGTTGATTCGAACACGAATGCCGAAAAAAATCTTCTAAAGACTTGTTGATTCAGCAGAATACAAGGAAATAGGTATCCAAAACTCGTAATTTTGGAGAAAGCAATGAAAGAAAATATTCTTGATTATCAAAATTGCCGAACATCAACTAAACAAATATTTTAAATAATCTCAAAACTTTAATTCTGCAAAAGATGAAGATAACCTCAAATATAAAGTATGAGCTTTGAAAAGGCTTTAAACGATATTTTTTGGGTCCAAGACTGGGTGTGTAATCTCGTAACAAATATAGATCTCTGAACGAGCTTCAATTTGATATATTATGAGCTCCATGATTCAACCCGAGTCAAAAGTTATGACTTCTTAATGTGTAGAATTCCAATTCTATCAATCCTGAACGATCCTACCGATCCTGAACGGCTCTTGTATCGTTTCAGTACTTTTGGATCGTAGGATCCTATGATCTGGATCGTGATTTTGCAAACCATGGTCTCCCATCTCCACCCATATATTTTCCTCCATTTTTAATGCTGCATTGTTGGGAATGACCCATCTATCTAGAGCCTGTGTGGGCAATTGGACTTCACAAGTTCATCAACATATACAATATTCTCTTAGATTGAGAGAAGTATTCATGCTTCCATTTCGATTTATCACTACCATATGGTAATGTTGTTTTCCAAATATATATATTATTTTACCATGAGATTCATCATTATACAATTGCGTCAAATTAATGTTTTAGATGATAGAACATTGACCTAAATTTTCTCTTTAGAATGCAAATTAAAGCTTGTTGCAGAATGTCAATATTTCTAAAGTTAAATAATTTCTCCCCCTTAGTTAGCCCATCTATTTTGTACATGTGCTACACTCTCCCGAAATGGTTCTATGTATTTTGTATTGTTGTGGTATTGTTCAATGATTGAAATATCGTTCCGTGTCGAGCGGCACGGACGGTTTTTACGGTTCCGCCACTGGAGTGAAACTGGCAAAGCACGCGCAAAAATTTCGCGTGCGTTGTGCGTGCGTTATGGCGTGCGTCACACAACAGAAGGAATCACGACAGACGCGTGATAGATTCCTTCTATCGATCGTGGGACGCCTTTGGCGTCGCCAGAAGAGTCGCGGGACGCCTCCGGCGCCATCGGAAGCGTCCCGCGAGGCGACGCGCGTGATTTCATGTTACCGAAAATTAAACATTTAATTAATTCAAACAATTCACAACTTAAGTATGATATTTCGAATAAGCTTTCATAAACCCTAATTAAATTGTCCCAATAAAATATATAAAAAATATATTTAAAATTAAAAAATAATAATAATAAATTTTATTAATTGATATTATGAAAATTCTTTTTTTACTGTTTTAAATTTTATTTAAAAATTCTAAAAGAATTTTAAAAAAATCTAATAAATCAGATTTATATTCTGATAATTTTTTTTATTATTATTTTGTATTTTTTGACTATTTTACTGTTTAATTGATATTTTGATTTTTTTTTTACTATTTTAAATATATATTATTTAAATTAATAATTAATTAAATGAATAAATAGTTAATTTATATAATTATGATGTAACAATTTTAATTTGAGTTATTGATAGATCAATTTTTTTTTAAGAAAATTATATTTAATTGTTTTTTCAATAATTGAGAACTTATATAAAATCAATATATAACTTATTTTTAAATTATACACAATAAACATATTTATCTAATAATTATTATATATAAATAAAAAATACCAAAACCATATCGGCACGGCATGATACGATACCGAAACCGTATCGTTTCGGTCTGGGATCGAAATCTCAGCACAGGTCGAGATTTTAAACTTTGGTATTGTTCACTATTAAATCCTCCAAGTTCTTGGTCATCACACCAACTTGAGACGGTATCCAAACTATACAAGTTGACGTTTTTCTTGTTTAACTTGAAATGAATTAATTTTTGAATTATATTTGATTATCAAATAATCAAACTTAACTGGAAAGGTAGGATTGGGCTGTGAATGGTGAAAGCTCACACAAATAATCAAATTGTTCTTCAATGTTATGTAGGTGAAAGCTTACACAACTCAGGTTGGCTCTGGCCCATTTCCAACTGAAGTTTTGGGTAAGGATGGTGACCTTTTTTGGGTTGCTTGGATGGAGTTTGGAACAACAACTGGTTGTCCTGCTGCTATGGCTGGCTTGATATAGTTGCGTTAGTATTCCTGCCAGATAAATGGTTTTTTGTCTCTCAATCTCACCAAGCTTGATGTGCTATCTGAACTTCCAGAAATCAAGCTTGGTATTTCCTATCTGCATATGGATGGCGAAAAACTTAAATCATTCCCTGCTGATTTTTGTCTTCTTGAGCAAGTACAGGCATGTTTTTTCAGATCATTACAGTTAACTTCTAAGTCATTTGAAATACCTCCTAGTCTTTTTGAAGTTTGTCTAATTAATGACTGGAAATAGAATTATTCTTTCTAGTTCCGACCCTCTCAGTCCTTGATATATTTACATTAATGTAGGTTGATTATGAAGTGCTGCCTCGTTGGAAAAATGACGATAGAAGAGCTTGTTAATGTTCCCATTAATTGCGTTGGTGTTGGACCAAGATGCATGCCATTATTTGCAAATGACTTAGATCTGGCTAATACTTGCATCTTCTGCTCCTAAAGGATATGATAGCATCCTCATGGATGGATTTTTTCGCATTATGAGTATGCTGGAGATACTAATCTATTTGGATTTTAAATCCAAAATCGAGATCAGGTAATGTAATCCATAATTTGTGTGGCCATGTGTTTTTAATTTAAGCTACAGCTATTTGCTTTAGTCTGGTGCATGTAGGATGTGCCTGTGTAAGGCTCATCTCATAAAAATGGCAGTAGGAACTCGAAAAATTCATTATATAGCATGATTGATGAGATCATAGTAACTCAAAAACTTACTCGCATTACTGGCAACTGGCAAGATCCAATCTATCTGGATAGTCTGCTTTTTGTCTTCTCTAGTGTTCTGTTTGTCACCATATGGATTTTTACAACCAAGTACCAACCTACATAATTGTGATTCTTGCTGATTCATCTCTCGGAAGTCGAAATTGGATGGGTTGACATTTGAGTGGATGATCTAACTTTTGTTGCTCGTATGCATTGAATTTTGGCAGGGTTTGGCACATTGCTTCTTCCATGAGCATTAAACATCTCATTGAGGTAACACTAATGCTCATCTATGGACTAAGACTCAGGTTGATTATTGAGATAATGGTGATATCTAAATTTGTGAAGAAGATGAAAAGATATATATGTAAACTACATTGCTCAATATTCATTTTTGGTTTTTCTTCATATTTTAGTCAGTTAGCTTTCTTAATCTCCATGCCTTGACTATCTTTTTTATACTAGAAGTTCATCATTATGCCCACTTTCAGTATATTAATCTCTTAAAAAGTTTTTCTATCACGAATAATTAAAGGTTTCCACGACTAATTGTCTCCTAACCATAGAATTTTAAACTCTCTGCAGGTTACTGATTAGGAGAAAGAACATCATGATGTCTTGCAAAATCAAAACCTAGTCAGCTCACATGCACACAACCATTTCAAGGTAAAACTTCACTATCCATTTCATTTCTTCAAAAAAAAATTCCTTTATTTTTTTCTTGACATGAACGAGGTATCACATTCCTTTGAAGCCAAGGCAATGATAATTATTGAATTAATCCTGAAATAAATAAATCATTCTTAATTGTTTTACAAGCATTGAACTTCACTCGATTACACCCACCATGATCTCATCTCCCACGTTCAGTTGCCTTCACTTGGAAGCCAAGCCATTGCCAACGCTACTGCATGGCAATGGCCAAGCCACTGCACTGTCTTATTCCCTCAGCCTCAACTCACAGTCCTCCCATTCCACTGATCTCCTGCAACCATGTCGTCGCCCTTCATCTTCCTCATCGTCCTCCTCCTCCACTCGCCGGTGATCCCTGTGGCCGCCTCCCGCTGCACCGCCACCGTCTTCGGGAGAACCTTCGCCAAGTGCGTTGGTCTGCCCACCCAAGGCGCCACCTTGGCCTGGACCTACCACGCCCGCAATGCCACCCTCGACCTCGCCTTCTCTGGCGCCTTCATCTCCCCCTCCGGTTGGGTCGCCTGGGGCCTCAACCCGGACAACCCTTCCATGACTGGGGCTCGCGTCCTCGCTGCCTTCTCCGACCCTTCCTCCGGCGGACTCATTCTCCTCCCTTTCTTCCTCGACCCCTCCGTGAAGCTCCAGCAGTCCCCGCTGCTCTCCCGTCCCTTCGGCCCTCACCTCCTCTCCTCCACCGCCGCCCTTCGGCATGCCGCCGCCGTCAGTGCCGAGGCCGGCGTCCACATCTTCGCCACTCTCAAGCTCTCCCCCAACCGCACCCGCCTCCACCACGTTTGGAACAGGGGACTCTACGTGCAGGGCTACTCCCCAACGATCCACCCCACTTCCCCGGCCGACCTCGCCTCTCGCGCCACCATCGACATCGTCTCCACTGCCACCGAGGCTGCGGGGCCCTCGCCTTCGTCGGAGGCGGCGCTCCGCTCCGCCCACGCCGCCCTCAACGCTGCCTCGTGGGGGATCCTCCTCCCGGCGGGGGTTGCGGTGGCGCGGTACCTCCGGCGGCCGCTGGGGCCGTCGTGGTTCTACCTACACGCAGCGGTGCAAATCGCCGGGTACCTGATGGGGGCGGCGGGGTTCGCGATAGGCATTGTGATGGGGGCGCGGTCGGAGGGGGTGGAGTACGGGCTGCACCGGGGACTGGGGGTGGCGGCAGTCGTCGGCGGAGGGCTGCAGTCGGCCGCGCTGCTGCTCCGGCCGAAGACCACCAACAAGTACCGCAAGTACTGGAAGTCGTACCACCACCTGGTGGGGTACGGGAGCGTGGTGGTGGGGGTGGTCAACGTCTTCCAGGGGTTCGACGTCATGGGGCTGGGGAGGTCGTACTGGAAGCTGGCCTACTGCTTGGGGCTGTCCACGGTGGTGGGTGTCTGTGTCGCGTTGGAGGTGAACTCGTGGGTGGTCTTCTGCCGGAAGGCGGCGTCTGAGGACGACGAGGAGGAGGAGGAGGGGCGACGCCGGATGGAGACCAAGCGGGTAGGCAAAGGCAACTCCTGAGGCATAATTAAATTAATGGAGTTTGATTATTCTTCTAATATATTTGCCGTTTTAATTTGTTAATGCCATGTTTCGAGATCTTTGTAGTTGTGAATCGTCAAGGATATTGTGAGCTCTTGATAGTGTTCGAAATAATTTACATTTTGATCGCAATTTTCTATTATATATAAACAAAACATATTACTAATCGCCATATTCAGTGAGTTTTGATTGTTTTTCGACTGAGTTAAGTTCTTCATGTGTTGGATGAAACGGAGTCGTGAGCATTAGTATGCCAAACATTGATCGATCTACTAACGCTGGGTCGATGTTACTTGGTATTGCATTTATTCGTCAGATGATCTAAATTGATAATTTCAAATAACGGTTCGAGCTCAAGCTGATCAACTTACCGAATGCCAATTTAGTCAAGTCGTCGAGTGCCGAGCTATCGAGTTAGCTGAGCTGAGCATTGAGTCATCGAGTCAGTTGAACTGCTGACTTGGCTGAGCTATTGAGTTAGCGGAGCTGAGCATTGAGTCATCGAGTCAGTCAAATTGCTGACTTGACTGAGTCATAGAGTCGGAGACATCGAGACCAATGTTAGACATAATTTTTTTTATTCATGGTAGTAAAAAAGTAAAATGCTCGCCTCCAACGTTTCCGCCACCTCGTCCCAGGACTAACACGAAGAAGGTAAATCATCATTTGCTCCCGAGATAATGATGTAATGGTTAGACCCTCTAATGAATAATTAAGAGATTTAAAATTCAAATCTTAACAGCGGCGTATTGCAGAAATTTTTTTCTCTAATAAAAAACGGACTTAAAAATATTGAACATTTGAATGAATTTTCATTAGCGCTTCTCGATTTATCCTGTTGGCTGATAATTTTTTTTTCGTAAAATCGAATCGATAATTCCAAATTTAATATTATCCCATCTAGTTAACTAATTTTTTTCATTCCCAAAACTTAATATATTAAAGACTCTGAGAATCTCTTCCATCTACCTCTTTTTCCATTCCCATTTCAAGCAAGTCATGCTTTTGAGATGTCCCTTTCAAGTGTATCCATATATTACACAAGTTTAATCAAATATTCAAGCTTTAAAAGAATTTTTTTAGTATTCTTTCTCTTCTTGCATTCTCAATTGAAGTAAACAACAGAGCTCTTTGAAAGTAAAGGGTAAAGCACGTTCATCCACCAAGTAAACTAAGCCTAGAACATGGTTACTTTAAAAAAAACAACAAGAATTAAACAAATCAAATAAATTCTAAACAACAAGCTTAACTAAGCCAAGGAAAACCGACCAAAAAAAATAAAAAAGCAAGTAAACACGCATTCACCAGTGGACACCACCCCCAAACGAACCTGAATCCAAATACTACGAAGCCCTACCGGATTGAGGTCAAACTAATATGTGCAGTTGGCCGGAGTTGTTTATTATGGTTGATATCCATTCATGCAATCCGGCGGGAGGAGATGGCGACGGCGTCTGTCGCCGGCAGGGGGCGGGGCTGAGGAAGAGGTGGTTCATGCAGGGCAGCGTTGTAGTAGTCGTCGTCCAGGCCGAGGAAGAACGGGTCCCTGAGGAGTTCGGAGGCGGAAGGGCGAGCGCGCGGTTTGGCAAGGCAGCGCTCGATGAAGTCCCGGACTTCGGGGTCCTTGACCTTGTCCATGGCCGCCGGCCGCACCCCGGCGGTCACCTTCCGGTAGATCTTGGCGACGCTGTCGCACTCGCTGTAGGGGATCTCGCGCGTCACCAACTCCAGCACGCACATCCCGAACGAGTAGATGTCTACCAGCTCCGTGTAGTCCTCGTCGTACAGCTCCGGCGCCATAAACTCCGGCGTGCCGAGAATGGAGTGCGCTGCGTGGCTCTTCCCGACGATCGCTGCTAGCCCAAGGTCCCCTATCTTCACCTAAATGAAGAGATTGATGGAAAACGATTTCCAAATAAGATACAAGTGCAAGATTGAATTGGGATGTGAGATTCGATAGCATAATTTGATGGCGTTTCGAACCTGGCCGACGTTGCCATTGATGAAGACGTTGGAGCAGTTGAGATCGCGGTGGATGATGCAGGGCTCATGGTTGTGCAGATACTCGAGGCCCATCAGTATCTGCCGCGACCACTTCTTCAGAGCCTTGATCGAAACCTGGCGATGCCTCTTCCGGTACTCGCGGAGGTCGCCGGAGGTGCAGACCTCAGTGATGAAATCGAGCGTGTTGCCCTCGTCGTCCGTCCACACGCTGTACAGTGTGATGATGTTCTCGTGCCGCAGCGATCGCAGAAGCCGCACCTCGGAAAACAGCCGATCCATCATCGGCTGGTCCTCCCTGAAGATCCTGAGCTTCACCTGGTTCCACGCCACTTCGATGCCTTCCTCCTGGTCGAATCCACGGTACACCCGCTTCACAGCACCGGCGCCCAGCAGATCGTCGTATCTCCCGTACCGCCCAGTGGGATCGATCTCCACGAACGGCTCAGCGTCTTTGTCCGCCGGATCGGGCCTAACGCACGGCATCCTCAAACAAAAAGAACCTAAAATTTTGCAACGGACGGAGAACACGCCGATAGAAAATCTCCAGAAACCCTAAATCAACAAAAACCCGAATCCCTAGCACAAAATCCATACCTGGACGAAAAAAAAAGGGGGGAAATATCTCAAACAAAGGGATGGCGATCAGATGAAGACCAAGAGGAAACAGATCACAAGGAAATAGGAGGTTCTCGATTCCTTGAGATACAAGTCCGTCAGAGCCATGGAAGTCGCGGCCAGCAGCCTGCAAAAATCAACACAAAAACAATCAGAAAAAACAAGATCACAGTTTACGAACGGAACCCTAGGATCGGAATCCGAACCGAGGGGGTTTAAATCGATCCCGCGGCGGCGTTGGCGGTGGCGGTGGCGGCGGAGGGCTGGAAGCGAGGGCGGAGAGATCGAACGACGGAGGCGGGCGTACACTCGCCGAAGAGGAGGCGGAAGAGTTACCGGCCACATGGAGGGGAAACAGAGGCGGCCTGGTGGAGGCGCTATTTATATGGCGGGCGCAGGTTTTGACTTCCGATCTCAAATTGAGGGCTATTTCCGTACTTTCCCATCTTTCTGACCGTTTTATGCAAATTTTCTTCTGCAAAAATTTCATTTTCCTTCCAAAATATCAGAAAATTTTAATTTAACGCAGATTCAACACTATTAAAAAAATATTCTGTTTAGAAAAAATATACGTTTTTGACCTTTACTAAAATTATGTGGAGCATATTGCAAAAGAAAAAGTATTTCGAGAAGTGGATTAATTGATTACCTAAATCAAATGTGAATCCAATTCAATCCTTTATCACCAAATAAAACTAATTATGATAGTTTAAATTTTATATCCAAATATCTTCCGGAACACTTTCGGGCATCTAGTGCATTACACTTGTAATATATTATATTTATATATATATTTATATATGATATCTTATTTATTTTACGATGTTTATCGTATATAATTTTTTTTATTTCTTTAACTTAATTTAGATATTATAATCTAAATCTTATCTTTTAAATCTTAAGCTTTCAAAAAATATTAAAGACTTTTTTTCAAGATTAATTAATTAATTTCTTCCCATTATATGGTAGGGCTACGGTACAGTGAAAGATGTCAAATTATTATTCAGATATTCATGATTCAATTCTTAATTACGATATATTTATAGAAACTTTTCTTTCAAATAAGATGCATAATTATAGAATATTGAGTTTTTGAATCGTTCATCGTGAGTATTTTTAAATTTATTTTGATGATTAATAATTTTTTTTATAAGATTAGACCAATCGCAAAAAAAACTATGATTTCCCTTAAGGTTTAAATACTCCTAAATATTTAAAGATACAATTTCCTCCTTTGACATGCAAGTTGTGATATTTTAGTTTGTTTACTTAGGAGAAAAAAACAAAGAAGGAAAATGATACATGTGTGTCTATATGTCCTAAAGTAAACTTAATTGAGATTTTGATAATATAATATGTATCCAATTGCAACATGATCATTCTCTTTAATAGTGACTCACATGAAACATCACATATATGATACATTAAAATTGCACTTGATCAAGGGAAAATGGTGGGCATTCATGGAATGGACCATTCCCTTTTATTAATTAAATATGAAAGTCAAAAAAAAAAAAAATAAATAAATAAAGCCAAGCTAACTGGCTATCATTTTATAATATTAACAAAAATTAAAAGACTTTTCATTTTCATTAATTATCAAATCTGTTTAATTTATGATTATCATACATCATCTTAATTATATAATTATTAGATAATTACATAATTTTAGTTATGGAAATGAAACATGACACAATATTATTTAGTTTAATTTAAGTAATATAATAAAAATTTATTTATTCGAAGATTTGAGTGTATAATATAGTTTAATATTTTACTCTATTATCTTTGGTTTAATAATAATATATTATTATTATTAATGATATATATAAATAAATAAAATTAGATAATATTTTTATTTTTATTATTAATTTAATTTAATTTTTTTTAGATAATTTTATTGAACTTTAAATTAAAATTAAGTATATTAAATTTATCTTAATTATAGTTAAGAATTGATTGATTTAATTTATTAAAGTTTTAATAAAATAATAAAGTTTAAAAAAAAACATTCGTCATTATTTCTTCCTACTTTCCTCCCGTTGTCATCGTTCGTCGCTCGCTGCTGCCACCTCCGGCCGTCACACCTCTATCACCCGCTGTTCCCGTTGTGCCACCAGAGCTCGTTGCTGCTACCTCCCTCCATCGCCCGTTGCTGTCACCTCCGACATTGCTCGATGACTCCGATCGATTTCGAGAATAATTTTAGAAAAAAAAAAGTTACTTAACTTTCGGAATCAAAAAAAAATCTTAGCAGCCTGAGGTTTTTTAATTTCGGAATGAATGCCAAATTGATGATATTTGTTGACATTTCAGAATCGAGAAAAACTTCGGACTATAGAAAAATCTCAAATCAAACACGATTATTGTGGATAATCGTAGACGGATAACTAAGGTTATCCGCGATAACCAAAATTATCTATAATAATTAAGATTATCCGCGATAACCCTGAACTAAATACGTCTTTATAGTTTCACCCAAATACCTTCAAATTTAATTTAAGTAGTGTAAGTTGAACAAATTTTAATTAATGTTTTTCTTACTGTAGCAGTCATAAATTATATTTATTACCATTTTATAACAATTAAGTTTCATAACTACTCTAATATATTTTTTAACGTGTATATAAGAGTGACTAAAATCTCGATTAAATCAAAATATTTGATTTAATCGATCGAATTTGGGAAATCAATTTAGTTAATTTATAAATTTATTTTTTAAAAAAATATATTGATTTATTTGATTCGGTTTTTAAATTTAAATTTTGATTAACTTGGTTAAATCAAATCAATTAGTAATAGTCAATTGATATAGCATTATCAATCGACTTATGTTTCCGACTTTCAACTCTAGAATACTTTCGATTTACGACTTCAATTATTCCAATAGCAATTGACTAATATGTCATTATCAATCGACTGTTGTTCCTGACTTTCAACTTACAAATACTTTCGATTCATAACCCCGATTGTCCAATAATAATCGGGATAAGATTTAGTTAATTCAATAATTGATCAAATTAATTAATTTTTTATTAGTTTGATTTATTCAATTTTTCATAAGAAAATTAGGTCAATTTTATTTATTTATTTTAAAAAATTTAATTTATTCAATTTTAATTTAATCGATTGAATCAATTTGGTTTTTAACCTATTGTTTAATCCTATTATAGCTCTTACAAATGTTATAACAAATATGATTCATAACACTACTATAATATATTACTGATAAGAATTGCTTTGAATATGATTATACATATATTATAATATATATGAATTATAATTATTATAATTTAATATTATTTAAGTGTTATTTTAATAATTAATGAAAATGGGATGAAATACTAATATAGTGCAGGTTGTCCAGAGTATTTATGACTTGTGAGCTAGAAAAAGTGCAAGGAAAGGATGAACTGTTGGTTAGTACATGAAGTGTTATCACAATGAGGTCTAGGGGTCAAATCCTGGCTAGTAGCCAGGTTCCTGCCCCCTTATGCACTAGTCATTGTTCGGGCTGGCTAGACTAGCCCCCGTGATTTACCTCCTCCGTGTTGGTCCTGGGA
>JBBUKS010023587.1:0-11501 GCA_038050645.1 Hedychium gardnerianum
TAAAATATATTTGAGCTTTTAAGCTTGTTAGAAGATTTATCTTCTTGTTATCTCTCTAAACTCTTGGTGGATTTCCTGGAGTGGTGAGTATTGAGAGTGCCTTGTAGTACCTCCTATTTCTCCTACACTTTCCGGTGTCACCAAGAACAGAAATAGGAACTTACTCAACCCAGGGGCGAGCACAAACTTGCTGTCAGATCGTGGCTGAAGCAGCCAAGCAGGTACAGATCAGTTGGCATGTGGTCAGATGGGATGTCATGGTCTAGCTAAGGCAAAGTAGAACTGCTGTCTAAGGTGAACCTGACTCAATCATGGTGAACCCAAACTTTTTCTGTACTCAACCTCGACCATAGAACTGTTCAAAACTAGACTCAGCTCTCATTAGGCTCGGGATGCCAGGACATGTGGCCTTATCCTAGAAGGCACTCCTCAAAGTCCTTTTCCAATGTAACAACCTTGTCCAATATGCTGATCAAGTTGATTATGTATTTGGCTTAAAAATACTTGTGCATATTAATCTCATGACGTGAAATTGCTGAAATACAATAGGATTTCATGCTGAAGCACTGATTTACTTCAGAGTTAAGGAAGGTCTAAGTTAAATATATGTGATCCACACCTCAATGGTTCGGTTAGTTAGGCACGGCACTGATACAGAAGAAACAGCAAATGAAATAAGCAGAACATAATCAGTCGACAAGGAGATTCCATTCAATTATCGAAGCTAGGGTTAGCATCTGATAGCCAAACTTGAAACCTGTCTGAAAAATCTAGAAACAAAATCGATCTCTAAGCCCATCAAGAAAAAGAGCAACAAAATCTGATATTTCCCAGTTTCATATTCTCCAAATTAAATTATGTTAATTTATCTTCCGTCTTGATTCCTCAAAAATCAAATCAAAGAGAACAAAAAGGACAACACTAACCTCCCAGTTTTACCCGTCCCGCGATCGTGTACCCGTCGTCAGAGCTGCGAATTGAGCGTCAACAAAATCAAAAGAGGAAATTTCCAGATAGGGTTCAGCTAAAGTAATTAGAATCGATTGAGAAGGGCACCTGGCGCCGGCAGCAACGATCAAAGCAAGGAGGTGCGAGAAAAACAGAGCTAAAAGAAGGATCGCCGCCGGTGAACTGACAGAAGTTGCCGCCATAGCCGCCGCCGATCTCATCGCGGAGGTGATGGAGGCGGATCTAAGCTTTAACGCCGTGATATTTGCACGAAGCCCCACATAAAATCCAAATTTCCATAAAGGAGTTACATCAACAGGTTCACTACCGAACCTTCTTTCTCATTGGACCAAGCAACGGATCTCATTATGGAGCCCACGGGCCGTAGGCTGGAACTGGATCAAATACATCTATTTAACACGGACGAAGAAATCAAAATCCACCTAGAACCTGACGCGTCTTAAAATTCCACACGTGGCGTCTTTTTATTGGGAAACAAGAATATATTTACAAAGTAGAAAGCAGCTAATCGTATGAAGTCTCTTGCTTAACCCTTCCCGTTCGCATAAATGAATCCTCTGCTTCTCCTCGTTCGACGGACCCGCTGCTGTCGACGATTCCGCCCCCGAGTTGACTCAGTCCTCTTTCTCACACGCTGTTTTCCATTTTATTTTAACCATTATATAATATATATTATTTATATTTTCTTCCTTTTTTTAAAAAAAAATAATTTCTCTTTACTTTTTTATTTTATTTTAATTTTATATTGATTATATTTTAGTATATTTTTAGTAGTACTCGATTTTATTGACTCAGTGAGTTCGGCACCGAGTCGAATCGTCTCCGGTCCGATCCATGAGGCTTTTCTCCCCGATGACCCACACGAGTCAGCGCGCAGATCCACCTCCGATGGCCTCCAACTCCGCCCTCCGCCTCCCGCCGCCTTGCCCTCATCTCGCTGCCTACCGCTCCGGCGGCGGCGGTTCAGGACTGCGATCGCTCCACCGCTGCCTTCGCCGGCGTCCTCCTCTCGGACGCCCTGAGGTCCGTCGTGACCCGGGCGAGGTGCCCCGCTGTGGCGCCTGCCAAGGCGGTGGCGCTAGGTTGTACGCTTGCCTTGCCTGCGCCGCCGTGTCCTGCAGCCGCCACGCCCCCGACCACGCCGCGACGCGCCCGGGGCACGAGATCGGCGTCGACGTCGACCGGGCGGAGCTGTTCTGCGCCGCGTGCCGCGATCAGGTCTACGATCCCGATTTCGATGCTGCCGTCGTGATCGCGCTTACCGCGCCCGCAGCATCCTGGGCCCCGCAGACGCGAACGGGGAGCCGGGCGAAGAGGCCTAGGAGGGCGGAGTACCGCCGGTGGGCACCCGATGCGGACGAGCGAGCGGTGATCGGGCGGAGATCTGGCCCTTTGCTCATCCGCGAGGGCAATGCCTACTCTTGCTCCACCACCGCCGCAGTGAATTCGACGGCTAACGCCGCCACCACCTCCTGTGCTACCTCCTCCGCTTCGCTGCCGTGGGGATTGAGGGGTTTGAACAATCTGGGCAATACCTGCTTCATGAACTCTGTGCTGCAAGCGCTGCTACACACGCCATTGCTGAGGAACTATTTCTTGAGCGATCGGCACAACCCCCTCGTCTGTCAGCAGAAGACAAGGAAGAAGGCTGCCGCCGAGGATAGGAACAATGGTCGGGATGGAACAGGCGGCTTGCAAATCTGTTTGGCCTGTGACTTGGACGCGATGTATTCGGCTGTCTTCTCCGGCGATCGGAAGCCTTACAGCCCTGCAAAATTTCTTTACAGGTAAGATTGCTTCCCCCTTCAGAAGATCTGATTTTTCATCCTGCAAGCTAATTGTTACCGACATTCTGGTTGAAAGGACTCCAAAATTCCCTAAATCAATGGTTGGTGAATGCCTCTTCTTTTTCCCTGCGTGCTTCTGTTTCATGATTCGACCCCTACACTATGACAAAGCCCTGAATCCGTTTTGTTGCTTGTTTTGCTTTCAAGAAATGCTCAAGGAGTGAGGAGAGATAGAGATGCCATTTAGTTTAGTTTTTTGTTTACTCTAAACATGATATTGTTTTTCCAACCTCTTTCTCTCTAATTGAAAGTTTATTTATGTTCATCAACTGACAGTTGCAAAGAGTAGTAGAAAGATGCAACTTGTGAAGAAGGATTAAGTTAAAAGTGTCTTCTAAGGAAAGTTAAATCTGTCAGTTCATGGTTAATTAATTAACAAGGAAAAGGGCAGTTGCTAATTGCTATTTTCTTACCTTCAATGTGATGTCTTTTTGTCTTATATGTGCAGTGAAATTAAACGAGTATTTTCTCTTCTATGGCATTTGATGTTCATAACTAAATATTATTTTCCCTCACTGGCGATTGAACAAACTTGTGCCAGATTTATGGTTTAATTCAAACAATTGGTTGTTAACCTGCTTTTTGTTTTTCAAGAAATATTAGATTAGATGCAACATTCGTGCAAGCACTGTATCTGATTAGTGATAAACAATGTTTTTGACGGCTTCTTTCTTAAATGGATAATATTCTGTCCACGGCCATTTATTTTATTGGCATATCCCTAGAATTTCAAACTGAATATGCCTTGTTTACAAGCAACAAATAACATTTTTTTTTTCATGTCACAGCTGGTGGCTATATGCATCAAACCTCGCAAATTATCAACAGCATGATGCACATGAATTTTTCATTTGCATGCTAGATGGAATTCATGAAAAGGAGCAGGATCCGTGCAAACCTTCCAGCCATGGTAATATTCTTCATCTGTTGCAAATCTTCCACATTCATTTTCAGTTATGTTAGTTTCTATTTTGCCGATCTACCCCCATCTATTATCAGATTTAATCTGATTACTGAACATGTTTAGAGAAACTCATTGCTAGAATTCAAAAAGACTTGCCCTTGGTAAAATCTTTGAGCTATTTGGTTTTTGCCAGTAATCATCACATTTTCTTTTTCTTATTTGAACATCTCTTTTCGACATGGCATCTCTCTTGTTGTTACTGATGTCGGCCTTTGGTCATCCAATCAGCTGATTATTATCAAGATGCTAAGTTCTTTGCAATTTAATCTCTCTTATGATTAAATGCTAGCAAAATCTATTTAATGGGAAAGAATATACCTAATAGCCTAATATGCCCTTCCAAAATTACCTAATAGCCGAATATATATTATGCTGATATATTAACTGATTACTAATTTTTTGATTATTGATAAATGGATAAGATGGAAGAATTGGCATCAACATAATGGTAGACAAATTCTTCTTGCTACCGCATGCAAGCATTTAGGAATATCATTTCTGTTCTAATGAAAACAAGAAATTGCTCTATTGCACCTAGTTATTATTGACCTGAAAGTTTTTGTGAGGCATCCGAATCTTGATTTCACTTTGTTGCATTATTTGTGATTACCACAACTCTTACTTCTGAATGGTTTCTTGAAACAAGATGAATAACAGTCACATCTTTGTAGTAGTGCATTTCCCTATACTTTTTTTTCTTGTCAAGCAATCTTTTCTCTGTTGTTCTACTCCAGGGTCATACGATCCTTGTTTCACTCTTGAGTGTCATCATCATTTCTAGGTTGCATTTGCAAAATTCATACTCTTTTTCGGGTTTGAACTTGAAAATGAATACTCACCAGTGAAACACTCGCATTATCAAGATATTTTTCCATTTCACCTGAAAGCACATATGATTTGTGAGCAGAAGATTAATCAGTTTGGCCATAATTAGTGCTCATTCTTGTGTTTTTTTTCTTCATTATATGAAGCTACTTAATAGATCTTCCAAACTGCTAGTACATTCCTTGAAGCTTGCGGCTAATACTCGACAAATAGCTTAGGCTTTGGTTGACATTTAGTCTCAGGATTTTAGTACTAGTTCAACTGCAAAAGTTATTTCTGTCATTAACTTTGTGATGTGTGGCATGCTACAGCCTTCTGCTCTTTTCGATTATTTGTTTAATATATTGATATTCATTCTAAAATTTAATGGTGAGTTTTTCTACTTTTGCCTTTTCCACTTGTTTGTACAGTAAGCAGTGGAGAATGCTGCATTGCTCATAGGGTCTTTTCGGGTACCTTGAGATCAGATGTCACTTGCACCATTTGTGGGTTTACATCTACAACATATGATCCTTGCGTCGATATCTCCTTGGACTTGGACTCTAAGAAGAATTCTACGAAAACAAACGGTCCTAAACACCATATGAATGGTGGTGTAACGAAGTCAATATCCACGAGCCAAAAATCCGGAACTTCTACCCTTATGGAATGTCTTGATCGCTTCACGAGACCAGAAAAACTGGGTGCTGACCAGAAGCTCTTCTGCCAACAATGCCAGGTGAGGCAGGAATCCTTGAAACAGATGTCGATAAGGAAGATTCCACTGGTAACTTGCTTCCACATCAAGCGTTTCGAGCATTCGTCAATGAGGAAAACATTGAGGAAGGTGGACCAATATCTGGACTTCCCATTTTCCCTCAACCTGGCCCCGTATCTCTCATCCTCCATCCTCCGAGCTAGATATGGAAACCGCGTGCTGGCCTCCGAGGATTACGACTCAGATTCAGATGCATCAGTTGAGTTGGTATCAAACTTGGAGCTGTTCGCAGTAGTCACCCACAGCGGCAAACTAGATGCCGGCCATTACCTGACATACCTTCGTCTCAACAGCCAATGGTACCGGTGCGATGACACATGGATCACTCATGTCAACGAGAGCATGGTGCGGTCTTCGCAGGCGTACATGCTCTTCTATGTACAGAAAATTCTTTACTACAAAGCAAGTGAGAGTCTGGTCAGCCCCTGAAGTACTCCTATTTGTCAATAACAAGCTCCAGTTTTGTCACCAGAAAGTCGATTTACTTACGAGCAGCTGATTGCAGAATTACCGACTTCCCTTTTCAAAAGTCTCCTACAGGCTACCTCGATACAACCTAAACAAATTGATTGATATTAGAGTGTCTTTTGACCCAATGAGTTGTCAGTTTTTTTGGTACAACTTAACAGCCCTAGCAGCTGTTTGTACTTGAGATCTTCCACCCCTTCAGAGGATTGAGGGAGCTAGGTTTAGAGGTTGTCCTCTCGACTAAATGTAGTCGACATTTTGTCGGTTAGTATTGCTCACTTGTTGCTTCAAGCATTTATGCTTGAAGGTTGTTCTTTTTTCTCTCTCTATGAAGTAATTTGCACATGTATGTGATTTATCGGTCTCATCTTATGAAGTCGTTGATCGCGAACTAAAGAACACAAGGAATTGGAAGGGTTGAATTTATTGAACAAGGAACATGAGTGATTTTATTCTCGGTATAGTGATTCGACTATCTATCATGCCTAGTATGGCATCTTAAGGACACTTGGATGTATTTTGTGGCATTGCTCGTTGTGTCTCGCTTCATATCGAACAAGGAACGAGACTTTAATCCATGTAGTGAAATTGACTTGCTCATATATAGAAAAATTATAAATTTTAATATTAAAAGCAAAAGGGCAAAAATGCATCTTATTTTTTTCAAATCTCAAAGAGGTAGCCCACTTCTATTTTTTTTTTTTTTTTTAATCAAAAGACGCCTCGCTCTATCAACAACTCAGGTATAAACATAATTATCAACAACTCAGGTATAAACATAATTATCTTTTAATACACTATTTTCATTATTATCTTTCATCTAAATTTTAAAATAAGAACGTATTATAAAATCTATAAAATCTATAAAATCGTAATTATTACAATGTAAATATTAGGTGAGCAAGTTGAATTCGTATTGTAGTAACTACATTCGACGTAGTTGCTACAACCTATATTTCCCACCTAAATTATGGATCAGAGACGCGTTGTAATAGTTACTAAACCGTAACTACTACAAAGTAATTATTGTTTCGTAGCAACTACAATATGAATGTTAGGTAAGTAGGTTGAATCTGCATTGTAGTAATTACGAATCATAGCTGCTACAATAGTTGTAACAACTGTGGTTTCATAACTGCTACAATATGAATGATAGGTGAACATGGTTGAATTTGCGTTGTAGCAACTACGGTTTAAACGTGAATGCTTTTAAACAAGTTAAGTATACTACAACATGTGTAGCAACTACGAAACCGTAGCTACTACAACACGATTCTGGTTCAGAATTTAGACGGAAAATATAATCAGGAGATAATAATGAAAACAATATACTAGAGAACAATTGGATTTTTTTTTTTTTACTAGGTATCAATAGTTGGGTAATTGTACATGGGTTGTTAGTGGGGTGGACGCCCTTTTGATAAAAAATCAAGGGCAAAAAATCAAAAGGGTACTTCTTTCTTAACGAATCATCAAAGGGACACTCTATGTTGATTAATTATCAAAAGAGCGCTCCACCCTTATAAAATGACATAATTATCCTCCATTATTAAAGTAACAACTTATGTCCATTATTATCTATCTCCTATTTTTTCTCGCCTAAATAAACATATTGTAACAGCTACAAACTTATAGTTGTTATATAGTTGTAGCAGTTACGATATCGTAACTATTACAACTGAGTTGTCACACAGTTGTAGCAGTTATAATTTCGTAGTTCCTACAACATGGGAAAAAAATTAAGAAATCAATTTTTAAGGCTTTATAGTTAGGTTGAGCCTTAAAGAAAAGAAAGCATATTGAATTATCTCATTAAATCAATAAGTTTAAGGTTCGAAATTAATTTCAGACTTAAGACTCAGACCCATACTATTTTAGTCAAACTAAAATAAATCAATCTCTAAATCAACATGCTCTTTGTGTGTGATTCAATAGGTTCTCGCAACGTTGGCAATGTTTCTAAAACTATTTTAGATATACAAGCAATGAGTGGTATCTAGCAATGCATCATTACTACCCAAGTGACGAGAATGTCAAAATTCAACATAACATGTTTGTGACCATTATCTTGTATAGCTTAGTCATTTTTTTCTTGATATCTAGATTGATCCATGAGGTATAGACTGTGTCATTCTCTAATCAATCTATGTATTTCTTGATCTCTAAGTAGATTTATTTAACCAAATAAGTTTAATATCTCATATTGACTTATTTGAGCATAGTCATGTATATCAATAGTCATAGTAGTCCTACTCAATCAAAGGTCCAAAGATATCTCTCCTGTTATATGGAAGGGACAAACCTCATCTACATCACTCACATCCATCTGCATAGCTCATTGCATACCCAGTGAACGACTTTATAGTCCACCTTGTTACAGGTGACGTTTGTCGATATTAAAGTACACAACTCTTTATGTAGGGAATCGTAGTGATTTTGGATCTAAGGACTATTTATACTAATAGTTACTATGAGAATATTTATGACACTCATATAACGATCCATGAAACTTCTCATGGCGGGTCAATTCAGTACATATTCTCTAATATATACTCATGTGTCAACTTGATATCATATATTCATGACTTGTGAGAATAAGTCATCAATTGACCTACATGCTAGTCTAAATATATTAATATTGCCCTTGTATATTAATATTTGACTAGAAATATTTAAGAATAGTGTTCTATATATATCAATAATCTCCCACAATCAATTCAATCAATTGATATGCTATAGATTAGAACCTACTATTCTATGACATTATTATATTTATTCAGCTAGTACAACCATGAAACAAATATAATGACCAAAATTTTGCCTTTTATTGATAAATATGATATAATATGTCCTAAGTCAATCAACTCATGATTGACACTTAGGGCTGACACTAACAATCTCCCACTAGCATTAGAGCTAATCACTGAAGTATCTAATACCAAGTGACCTAGTGTGACCATCTTGTTTCCTTTGTGCTAAAGCCTTGGTCAGTGGGTCCGCAATGTTATCATCAGTCGATACTCTACATATCGTTACATCTCCTCTATCGATAATCTCTCGAATGAGATGGAACTGCCGAAGTATGTGTTTGGATCGCTGATGAGACCTGGGTTCCTTAGCTTGTGCAATAGCCCCATTATTATCACAATAAAGATCTAATGGTTTAGAAATGCTAGGAACCACACCAAGTTCAGTGATGAACTTTCTAATACACACAACCTCTTTTACTGCATTAGAAGCAACAATATACTCAGCATTTGTAGTAGAATCAACAATATACTCAGCCTTTGTAGTAGAATCAATAATTGTATCCTACTTTGAACTCTTCCAGCTCACAACACCATCATTCAAGCAAAACACATATCCTGACTGCGATCTTGAATCATCTTTGTTGGTTTGGAAGCTTGCATCACTGTAACCCTTTACAACGAGCTCCTCATCACCTCCATATATCAAGAAATAATCTTTAATTCTTCTTAAGTACTTAAGAATATTCTTGATCGCTGTCTAGGGACTTTCACCCGGATCTAACTGATATTTGCTCGTCATGCTCAAAACTTATGAGGCATCAGGACGAGTATATAATATGACATACATGATAGATCCAATAGCAGATGCATAAGGAATCTTATCCATGCAATCCCTCTCCTCCTTAGTAGAGGGACATTGAGTCTTCGAAAGGCTCACACCATGTGACATTGGCAAGAATTCTTGGAATTCTGCATAGCAAAATGATTAAGCACTTTGTCAATGTATGTAGTTTGACTTAGGCCAAGCAATCTATTAGATCTATCTCTATAGATGTTGATGCCTAAAATCTAGGCGGCTTCACCTAAGTCTTTTATTGAGAAGCAATTCCCAAGCCAAATCTTTACAGACTCTAGGATAGGGATATCATTTCCAATGAGAAGTATGTCATCTACATACAAGATCATAAAGATAATGGTGCACTCACTAACCCTTTTGTAAACACAAGGTTCATCTTTGTTCTTCATGAAACCAAATTCTTTGATCGCATTATCGAATCAAAGATTCCAGGTTCTAGAAGCTTGCCTTAATCCATAAATGGGCCTTTGCAACTTCATACCTTTCAAACATCTTTTAGATCCACAAAACCCTCAGGTTGTGTCATGTACACATCCTCGAGTAGGTTTTCATCAAGGAATGCAGTTTTGACATCCATCTGCTAGATCTTATAATCATAGTAAGCTGCAATAGTAAGCAAGATCTGAATAGAATTAAGCATTACAACTGGTGAAAAGGTTTCATCATAGTCTATACCATAAATTGCTCGAATCCTTTAGCTACCAATCTCCCTTTATAAGTATACAGATGACCATCCATGTCATTTTTCTTCTTGAAAACCCATTTACACCCACTGGGTTTGATCCCTTCAGGTGGGTCAACCAAAGTCCATACTTGGTTGACATACATGGATTCTATTTCGAACCTCATGGCCTCTAGTCATTTCTCAAAATTTGAGCTCATCACAACTTCCTAATATAATGTAGGCTCGTTCATATCAACAAGCATTGTATCATCATGGTCAGTCAGGATAAATGAATATCTCTTAGGTTGACGACATATCCTAGTAGATTTGCATAGAGTTTTTGCTACCCGAATAGGTTGCTTCCCTACAATATCTGGTGGTGCAATATATTCATAAACCATAACACTTTGTGGTGCATATTCAATTTCCATCAAGGCTTCAGTACTAATATGTGTATCTTGAATTTCTTCAAGATCTATTTTTCTCCCAATAGTTCTACAAGAAATAAATTATCTTTCTATAAAAGCATCATTTCTAGTGACAAACACTTTTCCTTATGTGGGATTATAAAAGTAATATCCCTTTATTTCCTTGGAATATCCGAAAAAATAGCACTTATCTGATTTAAGTCCTAGTTTCTCTGAGATTTGACGTCAAACATAAGGCTCACAATCCTAAATCTTCATGAAAGACATTTTGGGACTCTTCCCAGTCCATATCATATATGGTGTCTTTGTGACTTCCTTAGATGGAATGCGGTTAAGTGTGAATGCAATTTGTCTCTAGATCATATCCTCAGATGAAACACGGTTAAGTGTGAATGCAGTTGTCTCTAGAGCATATCCCCAGAAAGAAGAAGGAAGATATGTCTGACTTATCATTGATTGTACTATATCTAATAAAGTACGATTTCTCTATTCTGATACACCATTCCACTGTGGTGTGCTAGGCAGAGTGAGTTGGGATAATATCCCAAACTCAACCAGATGATCATGAAGCTCTTAGCTTAGGTACTCACCACCTCGATCTAATTGAAGTATCTTAATACTTTTACCAAGTTAGTTTTGTACTTCATCCTTGAATTCATTGAACTTTTCATAGGATTCTCACTTGTGTTTCATCATATACACATAGTCATATCCATTGAAATCATTAGTAAAAGTAATATAATACTGATAGCCTCCTCTAGTTGCTATATTGAAAGGGATACATCACTATGTATTAGTCCTAACAAATCATTAGATCGTTCTCTTTGTCGACTAAAAGGAGTTTTTATCATCTTGCATAGTAGACAAGATTCGTATACCTCATATAATTCAAAATAAAATGAGTCCAAAAGTCCATCCTGATGGAGTTTTGATATACATTTCTCATTTATGTGGCCCAAGCGAAAATGCCAGA